>JAEQBH010000533.1:0-188859 GCA_016808115.1 Tetrastigma voinierianum | reverse complement strand
TAACTTCTTCCTTCTTCCCTTCTCCTTGTGCCGTGATTTAGCTGTTTTCTCGCAGTTTCGAACCGTGTTGTCACACCCCATTCCCATCCGACCGATCAGATCCGAACCTAGTCCTAAGTATGAGTGATCATATACTGGACTCTCATTGACCTAGCTCTTTCTTAGAGTTGAACTTCAGACTGGTGGTTATACAACAATTTCTCGTAATAACAAAAATCATTTTCATTTACCAAAAAGAACTACTACCAGAGCAGTGTCCATCAAATCTATACACATATACCGAGTCCCATTTACTTCTATACATGTACATTTTTTCTAATACAAAAACATCGAGATCACTTCGGCTAAAGTGAGCACCCATCTCCGAGCCGGCCTACTCGCCGTGGATGTCCTCGTGGCCCTCTATCCTTGCCTCGTCACTCACATGGATTGAACACTATAAGGTGCTACGCTTAGTGGGAACATAAGCATGGACAACCACTAATGGTGACCATCTCAAGCTTATACATATGCATTTCATATATCTATGCATATTCATATAACTTTAAGCTACTTATCATCTTACATTCCTATTGCATATCAATCTTTTCCGTTACATGTTTTCTGTCTTTGACATATCTCCTATCTATACTTTTACTGTATTCCCGTGCTTTGTCATCTTTTACTTATCTCTATCGTTCTTAGCACTTATGCATTTCTATCATGTGCTCATAGCATGTTCCATCTATTCATTTAGGTATGTCTATCATATATTCGTATATCATATATTTCTATTCTAGTACTTATCATTTGATCTATTATCTTTCTAATGCACTATATTACATATCCTATTCTGCGTACATCAAATTTATACATATATTACTTTCTATGGTTATGGTTACTATATACCATTTGTTATGTTCTATTTTCATGTAATCGTCTTCATGTACTCAGTTATCGTACATCAAGCTTCCTCGCATCAGACATCATATTAACTTTCGTATCATTTTACATTCTGTACATTTTCATATATCACGTCTTTATCGTATAATTCATGTTATGTAATCCCACCATGATTTTTAATTTCATATAACATTCATGTTATACTTTTCATATTACTTTCTTTCATATTAACTTTTCGTGATCATTTTATTATCTCTTATACATTTTCATATATCACGTTTGATTGTGATAATCTCAAGTTACGTAACTTATCATCACATACCAAAGGTTATGTTTCCTATCATATCATATCTTTCCACATGTCATATTCAAATCATTTATTTTATGTTTCATGTCTGTAAATACCAAAGAAGTGGATATAGGAAACTTATAAGGGCCCGAAGGCGCTGTACTCACTGTACGAAACAGTGGTCTTATCAGGGCCCGGAGGCGCTGTTATCATTGTACGAGACAATGATCATCTTATAAAGGCCCGAAGGCGCTGTGGTGACCCTTTCGGGGCCACCGTGATCCAAACGGGATCTATGTCATCGACCCAAACGGGGCCTCGATATCAGAACAGAACTTGTATGCTGCAGACTTATTCCCTACTGGCATGCCAATCTATCCCTCTACTTGGTCAGACACAGGCAATCCGTTTTATTATATTTTCTGTACATATTTCATAAGCATGAATAACTATTGTTATCATGATTGTTTATGCAATATATACTATCATTACTTTAAATTTGTATTCGTTCTCATATCTGTAGCTTCATAATACGGTTCTCATATTTCTCTATAATACATATATTCCTTATATTTTTATCATGCATGCATTTCTATTTCATTCTCATATTCATACATGTACTCATTCCCGTAACATCTATATCTTGTTAACTTTATCTATGTATTCACTATTTAGACTATCGTATTTTATGACATATACCAACACATTTCTATACTTCAGACTTCTTTATCTATCTTATACTTGTATCTATCTTATATTATGCATGATATACTATGATTATCATATTTGCATACTATTTTTCCTTATTTCTGGACCAAATATGAGTTCCACTTTTATCATACTATGTATGGCTGTATTCTTGACTCAATGAGATTTCCATAGAGTCCAAGAACACCCAAACGAGTTCGGGACGAAGGAGCAGACCTTCCGAAGTCGAGGTCATACGTAATCAATCCTGAAATGGACGAGCTGACCTGATTCCAGAGCCTCGGTCTAACACCCTCGGTCCGACACCCAATATCCTCCTCAGTCATATCAATGGGATTCTGACTCAACGGGCTTTCCGATGAGTCTAAGAACACCCGACCTGAAGTTCCTGGACGAAGGGAGTTATGACCTTCCGAAGTTCGAGGTCATACGTAGTCAAATCCTGAACCTGACTGAAGGACCGACCCCAAGTGAGCTCTCGATCTAACACCTTGGTCTGATACCTACCATCCCTCCTCGTGCATAACAATGGATTCTTGACTAACGGGCTTTTTATAGAGTCTAAGAACACCCGACCGGAAACGGACGAATGTGAGTTATTACCTTCCGGTTGAAGACACGTAGTCAATCCTCGAACTCGAGCCGACCTGACCCGGTGAGCTGTTCTAACACCCGGTCTGATACCTAATATCCTCCTCAGTCATATCATCGTATTCCTCGACCCGAACGTGGGCTTTCCATAGAGTCCAAGAACACCAAAATCTGAGTTCAACTAAGAAGTTATGACTCCTTCCTCAAGTTGGAGGTCATACGTAGTCAAACCCGAACTCGGACGCCACAGGCGGCGCCTCGCCGATCTTCTCGCCGCATGAGGTCCAGCTGACTCACAGATGAGGTCCACGACCCTACTGTGATGAAACTCACGACTCCTTCCACGCATGATATTCCGTCCCACCTCCGCCTCTCGCTGCATGAGGTTCAGGCGGGCTCGACCCCACCGCACGAGGTCTATGGGTTGACCCCACGCATGAGGTCCGATGTCCTTCGTCGACGAGGTCCGCCGACCTCTACCGCATGAGGTCCGCCCGACCTCTACCCGTACGAGGTCCTGGTCGACCTTCGCCGCATGAGGTCCGCCGACCACGATGACCTCAAGCAACACCTCTCGCCATTGGGATCGCTTTATAAAAAGACCATAACTTGATCTATAGGGGTCCTAATTTGAAATTGTAAAATCCTAACATCGTCTATCGATGTGGCTAATTTATCGGTTAGGAATTACTACCAAATTCCCTTTATTTCTGACCCAAAAACCCGTTCTAAGGTCCGGATACTAAGTATGATAAAAAATAGGAAAATTTCTTGGTTCAACTTGCAACTAGACCCTTCCCAAACACAACTATAGGAGATTTAGAACTTTTCTCAACTCAACCCTAACAAGAAATGAGATTGGGAGTCTCCAAACCATGTATTTATACTTTCTACACCCAAAACTAGACAAACCCATACTATTGTACAAACTTCTACATTTCCTTCCATACGTAACTTGAACAAGTTCCATACAAACCATACCCAAATCTCCATACACCCATATTTCCATACAAATATTCATACTCCCTACAACCCAAGACATGTATCCATACCTCCATAGTTTTCATATAAATATTCCCTAGTTCCTACTCCGTGGATCTTCTTCTTTCTTCTTCTTTCTTTCTTTTCTCTTCTTCTTCTTCTTCTTCGCTTTTTGCTCTCTCTTTCCAAGACCAAATGACATTTATTTTGGTCCTCTCTCTTTATTTGATCTTAGTCCCCTTTTTATTTCACTCTTCCAAGAGGAAACTTCCTCCTCTCTTCCTTCAAGCCACTTGTCTCTTCCATAATTTTCTTTCCATATTTTATTCTAATATCTTTCTTTATTACTTTGGCCCCTATTTTCATTTTTATTCCCAATTCAATTTATCAAAATCCTACTTTGACATATGAATTTATTATATTATGACCTGTCATGAATTGTAATTTATTAATTTACCCTTAACTCCGTTGTATTAATTCCAAGTTCTTTCTCTTATTTTATTTCGAATCAATTCCATTTAGTTTTTTAATATACCCTAAACAAGTCCGAAATCAAGTAGGTAGGCTTCGGGTGTTACAACTCTCTCTTCTTATAAGAATTTCATCTCTCGAAATTCATACTGTCATTTGCATGTTCTATGTCAAATCCTTCTTTTCATGTCTTTTATATTTTCTTTTCATTTCTAGTTTATATGTTGTGTCTTATACTACTTCATTATCATCTATACATGCATCTCAATTATTAAATAGAGAATACATACCAAAGAATCATCGAGCATTCGCCTTCCTCCGCAGCCTCGCATAGCATGCGCTCGCGGTTGGTGCTATAGGCGCTGGATGATCCATTGTCTCCGACACAACCTCCATGTCCTCTGGTGGTCGATTTGACCACCTCGACCCTAAGTCACTGCAGCAACCGATCTTCCTGGCCACTAAGGGATTTATATTAACTCTGGATTCTCTTGGACAGTTGGCCAAGAAATGATCTATACTCCCACATCCGAAGCACCCTCCACTCCACACTCTACAAACACCCGAATGCCTTCTATGGCACGAGAGCACCTCTAGTTCTTTTCCTGTCTCGAACATGTCTATCTCCATAAACTGGGGCATTTTGTCTTATTTCTTTGTAGTCGAACCATGAGATGGCTTAGCTTCGAGACTCTCCGACTCTTTACCCTTCTTCGAGACCTTCTGGGCCATCTTATTTCGCACGTCTACTTTCATAGCATCTGTGACTCACACTGACAAAAAGTCACCTACCGGCAGAGTAGTCGCAGTGCTCTATAGCTCTTGATAGACCTTGCTGCACCATCCAATATCCTAGAGCCATGTCTTGCGCTATTCTCAACAAGGCTTCACTTATTTAGCCGGAGTCCGATTCTCACCCCTAATAGATTCCTCAAGGATCAGTAACCCCCATTCCTGGTTAATACTTTCAACAGCTTCTTCAACTAGATTCGGAAGACGATCCATATATACAAAACACAAGGACATCCACATTAGAAGCCAACACTTTTCTATACGTATGTATTTCTATCTTTTATATCTTACACTCTATCTAGACTAGCATCGTATACTCTATCTATGTTTAAAGTTATTCCGTAAACGCCTAAAACTCGGGCTTCTCGATACCACTAAACTTGCTCACACCCCATTCTCCCGATCCACCCACTGCGGGATCCGAACAGAGTCCGGCGCGAGATCATATACTAGGACTCTATTGACCGGTTCTTTCGTAGGTGAACTTTGCATCGTGGTTATGCCAAACAATTTCGTAATAACAAAATCATTTTCATTTACCAAAAAGAACTACCACCGTAGTGGTGTCCATCAAAAATCTATACACATAATGAGTCCCATTTACTATACATGTACCCATTTTTCTAATACAAAACATCGAGATCGTGGGAAGGGTATGAGCACCCATATCTCCAGCCGGGCTCGCCTCACGACGTGGGATGTCCGATCCTCTCTATCCTTGTCTTCGCTGGCACCTACACCTGATTAAACACCCGTGCTGCTTTACGCTTAGCGGGGAACATACATGGACAACCACCAATGGTGACCATCTCGCTTGTTGATACATTTCATATCTATACATATTCATATAACCTTGGTTACTTATAATCTTTACATTCCTATTGCATATCAATATTTTCCTGCTACATGTTTTCGCCTCGACATATCTCCCATCTATACTTTTACCTGTATTCTCGTGTTTGTCATCTTTTACTTATCTCTATCTTTTCTTGCAAGACTTATGCATTCCTATCATGTGTTCATAGCATGCTCTATTCATTTAAGTATGTCTATCATATATTCATATCATATATTTCTTATTCTAGTAATTATCATTTGATCTATTATCTTTCTAATGGTTCATATTACATATCTTATTCTATGCATATCATATTCTTTATACATATATTGCTTCTCAGTGTTTATATACTATATACCATTTGTTATGTTCTATTTTCATGTACTGTTTTCATGTACTATGATCATGTACTCATTAATCGTAGATATCAAGCTTCCCCGTAATTCGTATTATCATGTTAACTTTTCGTGATCATTTACATTCTTATACATTTTCATATATCACGCTTCTGATCGTGATAATTCATGTTACGTAATTCCATCATCACATCAATTTCATATATCGGTATTCATGTTATACTTTCATATTACTTTCTCTTCATATTAACTTTTCGCATCATTTTACACTTTATACATTTTCATATATCATGCCTGATCAGATAATCTCAAGCTGGGCGTAACTTATCATCACATACCAGTGCTATGCTTCTCCTATCATATCATATCTTTCTACATGTCATATTCAAATCATTTATTTTATGTTTCATGCCTATAAATACCAAAGAAGTGGATATAGGAAACTTATAAGGCCCAAGGCTTGTACTACTGTGACTAAACAATGGTCTTATCAGTGGTCCGATAAGGCCATATCTGTATTTGAGAGCCAACGAGATCATCTTATAAAGGTTCAAGGCTCAGGTGACCCTTTCGGGGCCACCGTGATCCAAACGGGATCTATGTCATCGACCCAAACTGGCCTCGATATCGTAACGTAACTTGTATGTCATGCACTATTCCCTACTAGCATGCCAATCTGATCCTACTTGGTCATACACAGCAACTGCTTCATGAGGTCTTTTCCATATATTTCATAAGCATGAATAACTATTGTTATCATGATTGCTTATGCAATAATATACTACTATCATTACTTTAAATTTCCATATTCGTTTCATATTCAGAGTTTCATAATACTACTATATTTCTCTATATAATACATATTGACTCCTATATTTTTATCATGCATGATTTACTCATTCTCATATTCATACATGTATCATTCCCGATAACATCTTATATCTTGTTAATCTATATCTTCATGTATTTTTATTAGACTATCATATTCTATGAAATATACCAATACATTTCTATACTCAGACTTTTATCTATCTTATACTTGTATTCATCTTATAATATGCATGATATACTATGATTATCATATTCGCTTAATGTTTTTCCCCTTATTTCCGACCTAATATGAGTTCCACTTTTATCATACTATGTATGGCTGTATTCTGACTCAATGGGTTAATAGAGTCCAAGAACAACCGAAACTGAGTTCGACGATGAGTTATGACCTTCCAAAGTCGGGAGGTCATATCGAATCAAATCCTCGGCTAACCTGACGAGCTGACCTCGACATCTGCGGAGCTCCTGGCCTAATTGCATGGCACCTAATATCCTCCTCGCCATATCAATGGGATTCTGACTCAATGGGCTTTCATAGAGTTCAAGAACACCCGAATCGGAGCCACATTGCAGAGCAGACGCTCCGTCGGGAGGTCACACTTAGTCAAATCCTTAATCGATTTAGCCGAATTTAATTCTGAGCTGTATAAACAATTTCTGTCTATACCCAATATCCTCCTCAGGCATATAAATGGATTCATGACCAAACGGGCATTCCATAAGTCTAAGAACACCCGACCCAGTTCGGACGAAGGAGTTATGACCTCCGAAGTCAGATATCATAATGAGTCAACCGAATCGATCGAGCTGACCTGACCTCGGTGAGCTCGGTCTAACACCTCGGTCTGACACCTAATATCCTCCTCAGTCATATTAATGGATTCTTGACTCAATGGGCTTTCCATAGAGTCCAAGAACACCCAAATCGGAGTTCAAACGAAGAAGTTATGACCTTCCGAAGATGGAGGTCTTACGTAGTCAAATCCTGAACTGGACGCTATAGGGTGAGGTCCGCCGACCCTCCTCACTGGATGAGTCCGCTCGACCTTCCGCATGAGGTCCCGTCGACCTTCACAAGATGAGGGTCTCGCGACCCCACCGCAGCGAGGTCCATCGACCCGCCGCACGAGGTCTACATCGACTCCTACCGGCATTTATGGTCCGATGTCCCTCACGCATGAGGTCCGCCGACCTCTCACGCCGAGGTTGGGCCGACCTCCGTCGTACGACCCCATGGCTACCTCTCGCCTATTAGACTATTCAGAGCAAAACATCATAACTTAATCTAGGGGTCTGAATTGAGAAATTCAAAGCCTAACATCGTCTTCATTGTTGTGGCTATAATTTACCTTAAGGACTTACTGTCATATTCCCTTTATTTCGATCCAAAAAACCCGTTTCTGCTGTCCCATTACTAAGTATGATAAAAAATAGGAAAATTTCTTAGTTCAATTTGCAATCAGACTTTCCCAAACACAACTATAGAGCTAGAACTTTTCAACTCAAAATCTAACAAGAAATGAGATTGGGAGTCTCCAAACCATGTATTTATACTTTCTACACCCAAAACTAGACAAACCCATACTATCGTATTAAACTTCGATACTTTCTTTCCATACGAAACTTCAACAAGCTCCATACAAAACCATACCCAAATTCCATACACCCATTTTTCCATACAAATATTCATAGCTCCCTACAAACTCCAAGATAGCGTATCCATACAACTAAGGTTTTCATATAAATATTCCTAGCCTCCTACCAGATCTTCTTCTTTCTTCTTTTCTTCTTTTCTTTTCTTCTTCTTCTTTCTTCTTCCGTTTGCTCTCTCTTTCCAAGTAGTTCAAAAATGAGTTATTTATTCCGGTCCTCTCTTTAATTGAACTTATCCCCTTTTTATTTCACTTTCCAAGGAGGAAACTTCCTCCCTCTTTCCTTCAAGCCACTTGTCTCTTCCATAATTTTCTTCCATATTTTATTCTAATATCTTTCTTTTATTATTCTTTGGTCCTCATTTTCATTTTTATTCCCAATTCAATTTATCAAAATCCTACTTTGACATATATGGAACTTATTATATTGCACCTGGGTCATGAATTGGTAATTTATTACTTACCCTTAACTCAAGTGTATTAATTCCAAGTTCTTTCTTATTTTATTTCCGAACAATTCCATTTAGCTTTTAATATACCCTAAACAAGTCCGAAACTGTTAGGGTATATTTCGGGGTGTTACATGTGTAGCTCAAGTTCTTCTCCAATTTCTGCTTGTTTCTCTTCCTCAATGTCCCTCTTTTCAACTCTCCTTTCATCTAGCACTCTACCACTCCTCAAAATTACTGCCATACAATCCCTTGGATTCTTTCTGGTGTCACTTGGAAATGAATCCTTAGGCTTTTTCTGCACAGCTTGAGCTAGTTGCGCTATATGTATCTCCAGATTCTTTAAAGAGGCATTGGTGTTTGTTTGCAACACAACTGTTTGCTTGAAATTCTTAAGGTCGAAATTTTTCTCATGCAATATTCAAAATCCTTTGTTTTCTGACATGAATTGGAAGTATCTGATCTTCAAAGGATCGAGTCCTTTCTAACCCCTCGATAATCTCTCTCATCACCTCTCGTTGTCGCTGTTTCGAACTTGGGTCGAGTATAAGCCACTGGTACCGCCCAAGTCTGGGGCCCGTCGTGCTCCTCCACCATATGAAAGCTTCGTGGTTCCTTAATGCTGGTGTATAAGCAGGTCGCAAGTCAAGCCAGCTCGGGCGATAACTTTTCGGCCATTCATATACTTGGTCTCTCAACTCGTAGGCTCTTCATCAACTAGCCCTTTAGCACTTTCAATTCTTTCTTCTAATGCCTCCCACTTGATGCGTGGTGCATTCTTCTTTCATTGCTTCCCGCTTGTTCATAACGTCCACTGCTTTCTTGCGGTCTATTCACTGGTCAATAAAATTCACTTCCTCAGAACCTCTGCTGCCTGTCCCTGGCTTCGATGGAGCTCAGAGTCGCATTTCGCAAGTGTCTTCACACCCACCTTGCCTCTTCTCGCACTTAAAAAGCTCCATGGCAGGATGCATCAATTATACCCTTAGAGGTATTATTCATATCATGATAGAAAATGTCCATCTTAATGGGTAGATCTATCCCATGCATAGGGCATATTTTCAAAGAATGCCTCGAATCTCTCTACATTGTGTAGACACTCTCCTCCCTGTTTAAAGATAATTATTTCTCCTCTTCTCTTAGAAGTGAGAGTTGGAGGAAAAAATCTACTCATGTAGGCCTCCACCAATTCTTCCCAAGTGTTCACTGATCTCACTACCAATGAATCAAACCATGTTGCTACCACATCTCTCAATGAAAAGGGGAAGATTTGCAGCTTGATTACATCTGGTCTCACCCCATTTAGCTTGATTGTGTTGGCCATCCTCATGAAGCTCCCCAGATGCTCATTGGGTTCTTCAAAGGGGTGACCTGTGAACTGGTGCTACTTAACCATAGTAATCAATGTTGGCTTCAGCTCAAAATTGTTGGCTTCAAAGAGAGGTTGTCTCACAACAGAGTACTCCTCTTGAATAATAAAGCCCCAAAATTCCTTCCATAAGCAGTTAGCCTTAAGGTCTCTCTGTTTCTTCTTCTTCTGGAATAGTCTGCAATCTTTCTCTTTGATCTACCATACTTTTATATTCAGCACTAGTAGCTTTCCTCAGATTCTTCAGGGTTCTTTCAATTTTACTATCTAGAGGTAGCATATCTACTTCTAGTATTCTATGCATTTAAAATCTTCTTGAAAGTAGAAACACACTGAGATCAAATGGAGTCAATGATATCAAAAATTACATATATATTCCAAAAATATCAGTAGCTTATTCAGCCACTGCTGTTAAAACTATTTTTGCTAATTTTCTAAAATTTTGTAAATCGTTAAAAATGTCCAAATTAGCATTTTTGTCGAATATTGACTTTTGAATTCCTTCAATCCCTACAATCTATTACCAAAAACTTGTTGACTAACCACTCATATATACAAAATTTATGACATCATTACTTCTACAAGACTATATGCTAATCTCAAGAAAGGCATCGAATTTGTTAAGACCAAAATAACTTTTGTGATGCTCATAAGAAAAATAGATTTGTCAATGAATTCATTAAAGATCTTAGCTCTTGGCTTTCTTCATACTGTAAGTGCATAGGTCATAAACTAATAAAAAGTGACCTATAAGTCCCGATATCGTTCCTTACGTAGATCAAAAGAATTTAAAGTTCAACTACCCCAACTACTCAAGTTCCACACTATTTGAACTTCCATTTCATAGAATTTTTAGTAACCTAACTAGGAATTCTACTATCTGAATTTCTACATCTATGATAAAGGAAAATTTTAAAATCCTAAACATAAACTGGACTAAACCAGATTTTTGCTAGAAGTAGACACTGGGTTTTCACTGCTGTGAAATTATCAATTCCTGCATCATAATCTAATTATATTTTATCATGAATTGGAATCTGAAATTGTCAAAGAGGCAAGGTAGTATAGTCTGGATTTCTTTCTTAACCATACTTTTCATTGATTAGAGAATCATGTTCATTTCTGATTCATGTGTCTAATCAATTACTTGTAATCAGAATTTCTTTATAAGATCTGGGTATTTTCCTTTTCCAATACTTCATACCCATTTCTTATGACTGTAGATTTCTTGCTTCCCAAGATGACCATCAGCGTATTTCACAAGATAGAATGATGCCCCATCCCTTGAGATCTTAAAGAGTTCTCCATTTCCTTAATTAGATCTAAGCTAACACAGGATCAAGATCATTCCTCAAGACCAAGGAAAGATCTCTAATTAATTAAATTGATAGATCACTCAACTCATTCTCAAACCATGAGTGAATTGAAGATTTATCTAAGTAATCTTTCAAAGCTCATTAGTTCTTCAATATTAGTCTAGCATACCCCCAAGTAACTACTCCATGCTCTCAGGAATTTCCATCTTTGTGTCACTTAGACGACTTCTTGGAAATCAGAGCCAGATAACAGTCCTTAAATGGGGTATTAGTTACTAATATTGGGAATAATTCACTTCATGAACATCACCATTCAAATAAATTCAAAATTCTCAATCTAAGAAATTTCTTTCTAATTGTGCAGAAAAGACCATAACTAACATCATATCTTTCCCAACGGAAGTTGTGTTTCTTGAAAACTAGATCACAGGGAACACTGAAATACTGATCATGAAATTTTCAATGTGACTACAATCAACTGAAAGAAATGAATTCCAACTTTTATCTAGATTTAATTGGATTTAAACAGTAATCGGAAATGATCTTCAACAATTAGATTCAACTTATAAACTTCTGAACAATTCACTATTTCAGGTTCAGTAAGCAAATTGAAATTCTACACTAAATCTAATCTACGAAGAGAAAGAAAAAAGAAAAAGAAAAGAAAAGAATATAATACAAATGAGTCATCAACTCCCCAGATGCTCTGGTTTTTCCGTCGACTGACTGCCTCACTTTCCTCAAATTGTTTTTATTTATAGAGACCAGAATTCAGTCTCTAAATTCTACATTGTAATTCCTGTACCGCCTAGGATTGTACCTTCTCTCGTCCCGACCAAAGTTTTGTCAAGGACAGAGTTTTCTAATCGATATTACAGTCTCTCGCCAGAACATGTAGTCGCTCTGTTGACTCCCGCTCCCCTCGTATTCTTCTGGATTCAATCGCAAATAAAGTTTCTTAGTCATGACAATATTCTTTTCTTTCGCAAATTCATTCGTCAGGATACAGTTTCTTATCACGACAAATCTTCAAGTTCTTTAACAATTGTCTTACAAGGTCTGTCATTCTATTAGTTCTATGTCACGACAATCTTATATGTGGTGCCTGGAATAGTTATGTTGCGACATCGACAATTGTGTCACGACATTGTTTTGAAAATTTCTTCAAATTTCCAGGTCGCGATCCACTTTTATGTCGTGACAAGATTTCGCCGTTCTTGTTGCAACAAAGCCAGACTTCTCAGCATTTCGCCGCGATCAAGAAAGTTTGTCGATGAAGCCTCGTCGCCACTTAACCCGATTCGCTGCGCTTCATTTTGAGCTGGCGATACAGCCTCTTCTCGTATTGTCGCCTTCGTCGCTTACCCGCTTATGTCGATGTGACTTTTCGTATTTAGCTTATCTGTGTCGGGCGACCCGCCTTGTCATGTCGCAACAAGACCTCTCTTCCTTGTGTTGAAATCTTTGTCGCAACATAGAAAAGTCTATCACAACCTTCTTTGTCAGTGTTCAACTTATCTCTATGGCGCGACCTTAAGATCCCTGTCGTGACATAGAAAACATCTCTTCAACTTGAAGTATGTCGCGAACATCGATTCTTTTATCACACTGTGTCGGGCTCACTAAGCAGCATCACCGTCAGAATCCTCGCTTTCTCCGTCAGAATCCAAATTTTCTTCTTTCTTCAGCGTCGTGACATACATCACCTTATCACGACAGATACTTCTTCTTTCAGTGTCGTGACATACATTACCTTGTCGCAATAGAGGTCTTTTTTTGAAGCTCTTTTTCTCTGCCTCAAATGCTTTTCCATGTCGTAAAATCAATGTCGTGGATAGAGCTTCTTTGTCGCGATGCTCCTTCCCGGTAAGCCGATATCCATTGAAAAATTTACGTTAACATAAACTTTCTTTGTCTCAGATGACGGTTAGGATTCTTCATTTTTGTCGCATGTCGGGCTTTGTCATGACAGTTTCATTCGACAATATTCAGACTCGTTGCGACAGAGGAAAATATCACGTGACAGAGTTCCTTTTCTATTTTGCTTTGATGTTTGTCGCGACACACAAACTCCCATTGCGACATAGACCGGCCGTAATTGCTCTTTCTTCTTTCGCCGAATTTTCTTTTGAATTAAACCTATAAACACCAAGTTGGTGAATATTCCACACTGACATTAAAAATGTATCCGAACATACCAAAATGTTTAAAAATTGATTAAAAATAGATGAGTTTAAGACTCATCAAGTCGCAACATTCTACTCAAAGTCGCAACATCGTATTTTGAGAGTCGTGACATTCTACTCAGAGTCATGACATTCCGCTTAGAGTCGTGACATTCTACTTAGAGTCGTGACATTGCATCTAAAGTGCCCTCTATAAAAATGAACACCCTCGAAACAAATCTCAAATCATTCAAGTCAAACTTCTCCAAATCTCCATTTTGAAACCAAGAAGATAAGCTTAGCTCTACCTCCCATCCTGCATCAAGTAGTGAGAATGCAAGAGAAAGCGCACTAGGAGAGAATATGGGACAACCAGTAAAGCAGGAGACACTTCCTGTGGAGCAAACGAGAGAAGACGTGGAGGTCGAGGCAGGGAAGCCAGGAGTTTTCTTCTAACTGAGGGGCGAAGACCTCAAGGAAATCCTCGCCAAGAAGGGAATCATTAGAGGGGGTTCAAGGAAATAATGCCGCGCTTCAAATAAGAAATTGAGAGAAGAGGATGGGGAAAAATCTATAAGCACCTAGGGGAAGGTAGAATAGCTCTCATTAGAGAGTTTTATGCCAACCTCGGGGATAGGAAAAACCTGACTTGCTATGTCAGGGGGAAATGTGTACCTTTTGGAGAAATGACCCTTTCTCAATTGTTCGAGGTCAAGGAAGTAGGGACTACTCGACATGAGAGTCAAGAACCCCAATCTTGAAAATATTTCCAACAAGCTCATAAGAGGGAGAGGAGAATGGCAGAGCACATTAACAATTCCGCATTCCTATCTCTATAGAGGAAACCTCACTAAAGTAAGTAAGGTGTGGTTCTATTTTTTGAATTCTTTAATGAAGCCCTCCAAGCAAGTATCAACTCAGGAGACAGATCGCATTACTCTTGTGGCGTACTGTCCAGTATTGCGACTCGACATTGGGAAAATCATTACGTAATTGATTTTGGAATATGAAGATGGGGAGTTTTCAGAACAATCCCCCACCCTTCCTTGATCACACATTTGTGCATCAAGGGGGGTTCGAAAGTTAAAAATGATGAGGAGAAGTGCCTGAAAACTCCACCTCTTTCTCTTACTAGAGCTATAAAAGCTCCAATAGAAAGTGAAAAACTGAGTGATAAGAAAGAAGACAAGGAAGAGAAAGAGGGCAGAAACAGACGAAGAACCTAGAGATCAAGCCACAACTATTGTTCCTGATGAGAGGAATACAAAGTGGGCATGCCTCGAGGCAGACAGAGCAAATAGAGCCTCCCTCCTACAGATCAGAAAGTGAACCAACCCCATGAGTCGAAGAAAGAAGAAAACAGAGGATGGAAGCTGAAGAAAGAAGCAATGTTGCATTGATAGCATTGCTACAAGAGATGAAAGTAGATATCAGGGAGAGAGAGGAGTGGAATAGGGAATAGATGAGGTGCAGAGACAACTACCTGTATGAATTGATGAAAAGGAGAGAGGAAGACTTGACAGCAGCCCTGCAAAAAAGAGATGATGAATGGAAGAGTTGGATGAAAGAGATAAAGCTCTTAGAGTTGAATTCAGAGAGAGAGAGAGAGCATTTATAAGTGATCAATTGAAGAGGGACCAAGAGTTGCGAAAATCCTAGAGACAAGAGAAAAGGAAATGGAGCATAACATGCTTCAAAAGGTAGATGCTTTTGGGTATTTATACAAGGAGTACCAAAAGGAGATCAGTGGGCTACTCATCCGTATAGGATGAGGAAAGAAACCCCCTCGAACTATAGGAGAAGCTGACTAAGAGCCTTGATATGGTAGAATGCTAATATGATAAAATGTATAATGCCTGTGGTGATTTCAGAGTGCTTTGAACTCAATTGGGGATAGACAAAATGAACTGATTAGAACTAATACTTTAATGCTAGAATGGTTAACCCTCAAGATGTCAAGAGACAACATAAGTAAAAGACCCCAACCCTCATTTCCTGAATATACTCCATCCAATGCTGGGAATCAATACGAACCAGTGAACCTCAAAACATCCAAATCCCATAGGAAGAAGAAATAACCAAATGTATCCCTTTCTCTCTCTTTGTAATTCAGTCAATTACAATTGTACTTGAACATATTAATGAAAACCTGCTTTCTAAATCAGTAGTTGTTTCTTTTCTTTTCTTTTTAACCCATTTTCATTATGTATTTCAGGATTAGTAAAGAAAAATCAATTTGGAATTTGTGGTTTGCTTTCTTGAATAATAATGAATTTAGTTTTACTGAATGTAAAAGTAATGAAAGGAAATAATAAAGGGATTGAAAATATTATTGCTTAAGCTATGAATGCAGAAAATCCTGAACTCGAAAAAAACAAGAAACCCAGTTTAAAGCTGCAAGTGAATCGAAGTTTGCTGTAATTTTTTGAATTTATGTATAATTTCTTAATGATGAAAGTTGTTATTGATTGTTTGGTTGAAATTGGGAAAAATTTGTTAGTTGATTTGTGCTATAATTGCTAAGAAAATGAAATGCTAAAACGGGATGAACAGTTGAATGATAAAATGGCACATCAATCTATTTTTAAAACAAACAAGGCAAAATTTGTGAATGAAATTGGAATTGAATGAGAGGAACAAAATTGAAAGTTGTGATGTCAAGGACAACAGCTAAAAATTTCATTCTAAAAGATCGAATTGAAGTAAATTTGAATCGGGGCCGAGCAATTCTAGCTTGATTGAACGTAATTGCCTTTTAAATGACTAAAAATGACACATTGGTCATACCTTGAAAATTAATTTTTCCTTGTTGGGAACACCTTATTAGATCCAATATAAACTCAATCTCAAAAGGTCCTAAACTTGTCGTATTATCATTCAAGGCGAAATCCTAGGCATCACAACCAACAAGAAGTGATTTAATTGAAAGATACCAAAACAAGTTTAGTGGGTGCTTGCTTTTGAAAAAGAAAGTTTTGAATATAAAGGAAAGGATGAGAGTTATAAGGCAAGAGCGTCAGAGATGAAGTGAGGTAGTCCTGGTAAACTTGAACCCAAATATCCAATGTCTACCAAGTAACCAAGCCATACATTACAAAGCCTAAAAGACCTATTCCGATTCGAGGGATTATTATGCCTACATTAGTGGAGAAGGATATGACCAACAAGCCTATGGACATAAATCATTATCAGAGACTACCATTTTGTTACAGTATATCTCTATATGCCACTAACTCCGCAAATTAGTCATAAAGGGAAGACCAAAACACACTCACTTCAAGGGTCATGAACTAACTGTTTACATTCTAGGAATTGTCAGAATATTGAATGATATGAATTGAAAACTTTTAGGATTCAAAAAATTAAAGCTTAACTGAAATAGATATCACAACTAAAATGAATATGATCTAATTGTATGATTGAAAAGAAATGTCCTTAAAAATCAATTTTAATTGTTTGAGCACAAACAACAATCTTTTCGCATGAGGACAAGCAAACTTTAAGCTCGGGGGGGAGTTCATGAATCTAAAACTCATCTATTTTTAAGCCCATTTTTCATGAATATATTTAAGGCTTAAAAGTTTAATTTAATGCAAAATTATGGAATCTTCAAACAAATTTATGTTTTGTAGGAATTTAAAGGAAAGAAGTAAAAATTAGCAAAGTCAGAAAGGCAGTCGCTGGATCGTGACCGTGAGTCACGACTCACCAAGGAGGACTAAGCATGAGCTGGTCAGAGTCGCGACACCGAATGCAGAGTCACAACATTATATCAAAGTTGCAACATCCGCTGAAGCAAGCAAAGTAGAAGATTTCAAAGCCACGACATTATTCACAAAAGTCGCGACATTATCCAAAGTCGCAACATCGTGACCAGAGTCGCAACTCCCATACTAAAAATCAACAAGCAGAGTCGTGACATTTCCTTCAAAGTCACGACTCTGACAAGTGACATTCATTTCTTAAGAGTTGTGACATTTTCTACACAAAGTCGCGACATTGGAACTCAGAGTCGCGACATTATTTCTTTAGAGTCGCGACTCCGACAAGCAACATTAACAAGCAGAGTCAAGACATCAAGACTCCGAGTCATGACATTGTTGATCCAAAGTTGCAACATCGATAAATCAGAGTCATGACTCCAACAAACTACATCATAACATAGTCACGACATTAATTCTTCATATTCACGACATTGTAGAAACAGGAAAAATTAAAAGTCGTGACATCAGTGGCGACATTATATCAAAGTCGAGACATTGACATCCAAAGTCGCGACATTTCAGCTGCATCAACAAAAATTCGTGAGTTGCGATATTTTTTTCACAAAGTCATGTATATCGCAGTCACATCATCGCCATGCCATTATTAGACCACGACATTAGCAACTAAGGCAGATTTTTTGGGCTTTTCGAAGCCCACAATTTCCACCTCGTTTTCAAGGCCCAATGATTGGAGCCTATAAATAGAAGCGCCTAGAGCAGCACAACTTTCGCCTCAACTTAGCGAATTTGGGAAAGAATTCCTCTCAAGGAGTCGGTTCTTTTGATCCCGTGTTAGCTAGATTTCTAATTACAGGCAAAATACTAATGAATTGCATATTGAGGTACCACAATTAATTTAGAAAAGGTCAGATTATCCTATCTATGGGGACAAGCAATTTTCAACTTTAGAAATGGTTGCCAAGTACTAAAGGAAAATCAACTAAATCTTAAAGAGGGTCATATTTACAAGTAGCTATTTAGATCCATTCGTCTCCGAAAGGAATAGAAAGTTATTAGGTAGTGAAATGTATGTTAGGAAATTGCAAGGCTATATTATTATGCTTTGAACAATTCAGAATTCAAACTCATGGTTAACTTGTTTTTGAACCTGCTGCAAATTCATGATCATAACACTGAATTCTCTCCTAGTGTTATTTCTATTAATTGAAATTTCTTATTCTTGTAGATTAAAATTCTTTTTACTTAAAGTAAGATTTATAAGTTTTCATTACAGCTTGATAGATAGTATACCAATCTAGAAAGTATTAGTTCAAATAGAGATTTTCTTGAGTACAGGAATGAGTTTTTTGTAGATTTCTAAACCAATCCTCGTGGGAATGATATCCTGGACTTATAATCCACTTTAGATATCAGATGACCTATAATTCACAGTTGATTTAGACCAAAACAAATTTTAATTGAAAATTATTACCTACACAACAGAAAACAAAAATTTGGTATATAGAAAAGGTCTTCAACAAGTTTTTGGTGTCGTTAAGCTGGGAATGAATGGTCTCGTGGTAAAGTGTTTAAGTTCGCACACACACACTCATCAATTTCTGGCCTCAAACAAGTTTTCGCGCCACACGGAACGAATAGTCTCGTGGCAATGCTGTAAAAGTTTATAATAATGCACACACTCATCAATTTTGGTCTTAAATAGATACAACTCAAAAGATCAACCCTTTTACGCCAAGTCAATGACGTTAATCATCGAACAAAGTGTTGATAAGGATCCCTGCTATGTTAATATGGAAAGCACGGAGGATTCCCGCTATCAACATATTCAATAGTAAAGCCTTGATTGTGAGGGTAGGCCATGGATCTAATTGGGATGATCTCATCCAACATCATTAAAGGGGCATACTTCATCCTGGTCGCATGCACTATTTCACCTGGCCGCCGAGGCACTCATCAAGAAAACATAACAAAAGGATGTGATCCAATTCATCAAGGAGTAGATTATTCATAGGTTTGGGATTCCTCAATCTACCACTACTGATAAAGAAACAATGTTCAATAGGGAAGAGATAAATTACTTTGCTATGGATTATAGGATACAACTCATCAGATCAACTCTTTTCTATGCCCAAGCCAATGGATAAGCATAAGCATCCAACAAAGTATTGATAGGAATCTTGGAGAAAATGCTAGAAGAGAATCCTAGAGACTGGCACATGATTTTATTAGAGACATTATGGGCCTATAGGACTTCCAAAAGAAGCTCAACAAGTTTAAGTCATTTTTCTTTAAATTATGGACAAGATACAATACTCCCAATGGAAGTAGCTGGTGCTCTCTCTAAGAGTTTCTAGGAAAAAGTACCATCTTTTCAAGAGCAAATGAGGCCATGATGATGGAACTTAAATCTACAGATGAGAGAAGAGTACAAGCCAACCTCTATGTTGATTCGTAAAATAAAGTGGCTCAAACTTATAAAAAGGGAATCAAGAGGAAAAACATTGAAGTAGGAGAGCTTTGTTTAAAAGATTATATTGCCAATTAGTTCCCAAAGATGAATTGGGCAAAATGGTCTCCCAACTGTATGACCTTCAAGGTGCATCAAGTACTACATGGAAAAGCATACTGGTTAGCAAACCAACAAGGAGAGCCACACAAGAGGTTCATCAATGAGAATTACCTGAAGAAGTATTTCCCTACTGTTGTGAATCGTGCAACAGTGGTGATAAGAATCGGAGAAGAAAAACAAGAAAAATACACACATAATTTACGGGGTTTATGCAGTGTTTACATCCACGAACTGCAGGATCAACTTTTCACGATATTCAACAGGTTACATAAGAGGGCATTTATACTAACCATGGATATGACCAAACTAAAAAGATACCTCATACCCTAAATATACCGTGACATACCACCCGGCCACCCCACACCCCCAACATGTTATTCCTTCCCCCACTACCCGCCCTCTACAGTTAGGCTGTTATATGAAAGGCAAATCCCTTCACTTGGTCCACTATGCTCCCCTCACTATACTCCACTCAAGCATTTACCCAGCCCTTCTAGACTCAATATGAGTCACATGCCACAACAATCTCCATCTTTATGAATATCCACCTCTTTGAAGACAACCAACCATGGCTTGAAGACTCAACCAAAGACAATATGTCATGGCATCTCTCATCTAACATCTAGAGATGTTAATCAAGTCCAAGTAGTACTTGAACTTTTCTGTGGTAACAGGCTTTGTCAACATGTCTGCTTCATTGTTAGAAGTATGAATCTTCTCAAGAAATAACTCGCTAGAAGATACCAATGAAATCTCACATCTATGTGTTTGGTCCTTGCATGATACACCTAGTTCTTTTCTAAAAATATGGCACTCGACCGGTCATAATAAAACCAACCCACCCCGCCGAATACCCACTTACGACCAACTCGTAGTTTCAATGCTTCCTTAGCAAATTTTTAGCTAATGCTATATACTTTGACTCAATGGTAGAGAATAACTAGGAATTGTACCATAGGCTTAAAAAATGTGTCCTTCAATAAGAGTGAACATAGACCTATGGACCTCCCCAGAATACAAATCCTCACATAATCCATCTACATATCCCACAACTAAAAGAATACTTTGTTGTGTACTAAACATGATGCCATAGTCCTAGTTCCTTAAGCATTTGAAGATCCACTTGGATTGCATCCTAATGCGATTGTCCTGATTTGATAGAAACTTTATCGCACTAACAAATTTATGCCAACCGTATCAGATAACCCATAAAGGCATACATCAAGCACCCCATTACACTTGCATATTGGACCATTGACATGTCATGTACATCATCATCTATTTTTGGGCACTGTGAAGTATACAATCTGAAATGGTTCGCCAAAGGTGTACTTACTGGTTTTGCATTCTCCATGCTAAACCTCTCCAAAACCTTCCTAACATAGCCACTAAGAGACAACCACAATCTCCCAATAGCTCTTTCTCTTCGAATCTCCATCCTAAGTAACTCCTACCACACCCTAATCCTTCACAAATTATCTCATTCAACAAGATCTTCAATTTGTTGACCTCACTCATACTCTTTACAGCGATCAACATGTCATCCACATAAAGCAACATAAAAATAGATGAACCATCATCAAGAGTCTTCACATAAACATAACAGTCATACTCACATCTTTTGTAGCCACCTGGATCATATAGAGCTCTAATCTCTTGCACTATCATTTAGGTAATCGCTTCAACCCATATTGCGATTTCTTCAATTTACAAACCAAGTGGTCTTATCCATGTGAGTGAACTTTCTAGCTGTACCATGTAGACAATCTCCTCTAACTCATTATGAAGGAAAGCTGCCTTTACATCCATCTGCTCCAACTCCATATCAAAATACGCTACCAAATTCAAAACTGTCTTGATAGAGGTATGTTTGACGATGGAGGAAAAAATCTCATCATAGTCAACCCCATGCTTTTGTGAGTAACCCTTTGCTACTAGGCGACCCTTGAACTTGTCACCATCCTTTTTTAAAACTTCTTCTTTCTTCTTGTACACCCACTTATACCCTATAGCCTTATTCCCTTTAGGAAGTTCCACCAACTCCCACGTTTGGTTCTTATGTAGAGATTGCATCTCCTCTTCCATAACACCCATCCAGGTACCTTTCTCTTCGCTATGTACTACATCCCAGTTAAGAGGGATCCCACTACTAGTGCTTAGCTGTATAAGAAACCAAATCCTCAAAACCATACCTATTAAGTGGCTTGATAAAGGCACTTGCCTCTCGCTATGGCTACATAGCTGTTGATATTTTTTACTAGCACTCTCTCGTGATTCTAAGTATCCTTTGGCATTATGGAGTTTTTAGTTCCACCTCGGCACACATGCTCATCATTGTAATGATTCTCCGAATCCAAATTTCTCTTCTTCGTAGTATTCTACAACATGGCTTTCTCATCAAAAAATTACATCTCTTCCGATCACCACCTTGCTCGCTTCTCTCGTAGATCCCATACTAAGCCTTACCCCTTTAAGATATCAAAAAAATGCACTATCTAGATCGAGAGAATCTCCAATATCGCTTTATTTTTACTTCCTATCTTTATATATAAAGATTTCACAAAGAAAAACCACACTCCAATAGCTTATTTTCATCTCTAAAATAGAGATGTGAATGTGCTGCATCTCCATATTTGAGATTCACTATTCCAATCTCTCTAAATATAAAGCACGATGTGACCCACATTTTAAGAACACTATTTCCTCTATTATTTTGTTATTATAATACTATTCTTTCATTATTTTATTATTATAATAATAAAATAATTATTTGAATAATATTTTTATAACATATTTTTATTTTTCAAGATATTTTTATTTTTATTATTTATTATTTTAGAATTATTTTTTATATACAATCTAGGTAAAATGATTTTAATATATTCATCTTTTTTAGTACATTTATTTTAAATAATTTATAATTGTTTCTTAAAATAAATAAATTCAAATAGTTTAATTTTTTATTTTTTTTATTTTTACAATGATATAATAAATTTTTATTATTTTCATTTGTATTGAAAATGAAGATTATTGGTTGGAGTTAGATAATAAAACATTAAGATTTTAATTAATAAATGCAATAATTTCTTAAAAATAAAAATAAAAATTCAAATTGAAAAAAAAAAAAGAACATTGAAATTACATTATATGATCTTTTGCATATCATTTACTTAAACTAATATATTAACTACAAGAAAATTTGTTGTTATACCTTTTGAAAAAATGACTTGCAAATCCCAAGCAAATTGATCAAGTGGTCCTAGTGATGGTGATTTTAGCAATTTTAATGGATATAATGATGGAAATTATAGAGGTGATTTACCATCGTATTAGTTTTTTGTATTTTATTTTTATCATTTGGTTATAATTTTAATGTAATTTTATTATATAACTTTTTTAATGTTGTTTTATTTTCTAATGTAATGTTATGCTTTATAATGTAATTTATTAGTTTAAAAATCATTTTTAGGGTTTTTTAATCATTTTTTTATAAAAAAAATGTTTTTAATATATTTTATTTATTTAATATAATTTTATATTTATATTTAAATAAAAAAGTATTTCATATATCATATTTTAAAAATATTCTTATTTAAAAAAATGAATGTTTGAAGAATGTATAGTGATTTGGAGTTGAAAATAGAGATTGCTTATTGGAGTTGAGTCTTTAAAATTTGGGCCCCATCATTTCTAAATATAGAGAAGACGCCAATTTGAGTTGAAAATAGAAATCCATTGTTGGAGATGCTCTTAGCATCAAGCTTCGATCTCTCCTCTCTAGAAATGTGTGCATAGGCTGGACATCCGAACATTCTTAACCTCGAGTAGTCTACCACATTACCTGTACATACCTTCTCTACAACTTTCCCATCTAATGCTACCTTGGTGACCTATTGATCAAGTAGCATACCATACTCACTACCTCTGCCCATAACTTCTTTAGCTCGCATTCAATATGATACATTGAGTTTCTTCAACTATGTGTATATGCCCATCCTCTATACCACACCATTCTATGTGGTGCTCCTTCGCACTATGAAGTGCGGTCAATACTCATGCTCCTTACACAACTCTTTATGAATCTCGAAGCTCAGGTAATAATGTACCATTATCTGACCTAAGGCATTTGATCTTCCTCCCTATTTGGTTTTCCACTTCAGTTTTCCATAACTTGAATTTTGTAAATGTTTCTGACTTATGTTGCATGAAGTACACCCAAAGTTTCCGTGAATAGTCATCAATAAAACTCATAAAATATACATTACCTCCTAAATTCCGCAGCCAGTCTGTAGTGGCCTCTAAAGATTCTAAGTATGAACATAATCAAGAATCCTTCGTCTTGCGGTGTGGTCGTTTTGAACTAATTCTTATTTTGTTTCCCAAAAACACAATATTTGCATAACTTAAGCTTGCATGTTTTGATACCCTTCAATAGTTTTCTCTTATGAAGTTCCATCATCCCACGCTCACCCATATGCCCTAAGCGCATATGCCACAAGGTTGTACTATCTTATCCAAGCTCTACGATTGCAACTCCATCTACAATTGTGGGACTCATAAGTTTGTAGATATTCCATGCTAGATTTTGCACCTTCATCACTGTTAAGACACCTTTGCTCACCTTCATTACTTCATTGGCAGATTTGTAATTAAAACCATTACCGTCTAGAGTTCCAAATGAAATTAGATTCTTCCTTAGTTTAGGAACATGTCTAACATCACATAACATTCTAATGTCACCATCAAACATCTTAACTCTGATATTCCTCATTCCAACAACCCTACATGAAGCATCATTACCCATCATAACATAACCAGAATTTACTAACCTGCAAGTATCAAACCAATCTTTATTGGGCATTATATGATAAGAACATGCTGAATCCATAATCCAAGAATCCTTCAGATGATCTTGACTAGATGAAACTGAAAGCATATCACCATCACCACTCTCTAAGTCTCCTTTTCTACTACATTCATGTGATTCTTTGATGAACCCTTCTATTTTCTCGTGGTTCTTTCTTCCATTTTAGACATTCTCGTTTTATGTGCCCTTTTTCCCATACTTGTAACATTGAATATCCTTTTTTCTCCTTGATTTGGATTGAGATTTGTTTCTACTCGACTCACTCCGAGACTTGTTTCTCCCACGCTCCTAATTACCCTTAGTAACAAGCCCTTTACCCTATGAACTCCCATCACTGACTTTTTTCCTTTGATTAAAGGATAGTTGAGCACTTGTGATCTCCTCCTATTCTAAAGTTTCTTTCCCCCACATCAGAGTGGTAACTAGATTGTTGTGAGACTCGAGTAGAGAATTTAGTAAAATCAATGCCATACCTTCTCCTTTCTCAAATTTGCAGACTAATCGATTCATATTACTAATGATCCGATTAAAACACTTTATGTGTTAATCTACAGACTCCTCCGTCATCTTTAGACCATACAACTTCTTCTTAAGAAGTAGCTTGTTTGTCAATGACTTTCACATGTACCGACTCTCCAACTTCAACCAAATTGTTGTCGGAGATTCCTCATCCATGACATGGTACATCACCTCATCGGCTAAGCACATCTTGATAGTCGATGCAACCCTTATTTCTGAATCTTTCTAATTCCTGACATTCATTCCTTCGGGTTGTTTTCCACTCAACACCTTCACCAAACCCTACTGCACCAACACATCCTTAACCCTCCTCTACCACATCCAAAGTTCTCAAATCCATCGAACTTCACTATGTTCGTAGCCATCGTACCTAAGCTCTAATATTAGTTGTTGTGAATTGTGCAACAATGGTGATAAGAATATGAGAAGAAACAAGAAGAATACAATCGTGAAACCCAGAGAAATTAAATTTTTTGAAAAAAGGGTAAAACGGTAATTTTAGTGGGAAAATCTTTTTTTTTTTTTTTTTCTAGATCTCGAATGACAAAACAGACTTCACCGTTGGAATCGTCTCGCAAAATCTAGCTACCCAGTTGAATTTATTGAATTATGAGACTGTCGAAATTTCACGTTTTTCAAGGCACCGAGTAACAAGACATTGTGAGACAAAGGTTGAGTGGCTCACATCAGCCACGTGTCAAATGCAGGGAAATTCAAACAAGAGACTATGGTACTACGTGCGATACGTGTCACAACTCGACGAAGGAAACCAAAGTTATGGCAAGGCGACAAAGGAAATCCAAGAGAGTCAATGGGAGAGTAACATGTGCCAAGATGGGGGACATGCCACTTGACTTCGGACCAAACAATTCGGTGAAGAAGGAAATTGGTGGGGGAAAAAGAAAGAAAAGAACTAGAAAGGAGAGAGAAAGAGAAGAAGGTAGAGAGAGCCCACCTTCTCTAGTTTTTCCGCGATCTGACCATCTGCTCTGCCTGAGCAAGAGGGCAAAGCCCTCCTCACTAAAGGGCTCAAGCAGAGACTCGAAATCTGGGAGTTTCAACAAACTCCGTGAGGTAGGGGTTTTTCTCCTACGTGGGTTGATTCTCGTCTAAAAGCCATACAAATGGTTTTAGTTTACCGAATGGCTATGCGCCCAATCCCGCATTTTGGGACTAATGCTGGATTTTCGACTACCTTCCGAACAAATCTATAGCCACCCTGCTATGGACAGCCCAAACAAATTATGCAGACTAGTTTTCAACAATCCTGAGCAAATTAGAAACCTAATTCATCGCTCATGCATACACAAGCTCGTGTATTGCGCGTAAATGAATAATATTATTATGGTGTGATGAATGATGTTGTTAAAGCCATGCTAAGTTGATGTGGCACATGGTTGTTCAATTGTATGAATTATATTGTAGAAAAATATAATTGTCTATGAATCATGAAAGTTATATAAATGAATTGGCATGATTGCATTCATATGCATGGTAGCATCGCGCCGAAGCCCAAGGTCCGGTGCGCAGTGATGGTAAACTGGCCTCGTGAATATGTAAAGAGTTCGGAAATGGGACTACGCTCAAGGTCAGACTCATAATCGTATAAATAAAAAATAAATAATAATGCGTTTTGGGCGTAGCAGCCTGCAGATCCCCCCAAGGTGAAAGACCTAAATCCATACGCTAGACATGATCACCGACTTCAAAAGACCTGTGAAATGTCGAAGGCGGCGGCGTCTCATTGTGAGAGAACCCAAAAATACGCAGCCCATAAAAAAACACACACAGAATTAAATGAAATTAAATTGAGTATTGGAGGTCGGTCCAATGAGTTAAGTCACTAGGTGGAACACTAATGACTGGTTTTCACACCGGGCGCTGCATGTGTGTGGAGCCTGGTCAGACTGTCAGGCAAGAGGAGTCTTCATCTCATGCATGAAACAAAAAATCATTTCAATATGGCATAAATTGCATTTGTATGGAATGTGAGTGATTGTTGTGTGCCATTGCATGCACATTTGTGGGGAGTAACACTTTGTAGGAAAATTCAACTACTGCAATGCTCACCTTGTCATGGAAAAAAAATAATTTCGTGCATCGAGAAAACATCGCATGAAGCTCATCGAGACCTTAGTGACGAGGAAAAGGCCAGACTTGGCCTTGTTTTTGTATTTTGTAAATTCTGGGCGAAAAACCCTTTTTTCTGTAATTGTAATTGATTACTACCCAAATAGTGCTATTTTACACCCTTATTACGATTTCACATTTTACAGTAGTAATTCACTTAATTAACCCTAAGCATGTTAAGGACCTTGCAATGCTACTAATCAAATGTTATGGCAAGTTTTTGTTTTTGGCAAAGATGATACCATAGATAGATTCAGAACTCAAGTACGAAGAAATCATTTGAATCGGAGAAAAAGGAAGAACTAGAAGAGAGATGCAAAGAATCTGCAATTTCGCAAGGGTCATGAAATTTCATGTGGTCACACATAAATTTCTCAAGAAGTGGCTACGAAATTGCTTTGCCCTGTGAAATTGCCTACCATTGTTCATTGTTCACTGTTTCCTACTGCTTTTTACTTTTTGATTTTTTGTCACCTTTTGGATTTCTTCCCGATTTGTCCCCTTTTTTGTAATAGTGTTTGCTGGTTGGCTTTGGCATTTTCAATGGGGTTTGCCATAAGTTCCCTCAAGACAAGACATTGAGGAGACTTGATCATTAAAAAGCTCAAGGAGCTTTCAAGAATTCATTTTCTCATTTTCTCATTTTCCTCACTTCTCTCCCTTTCACTAGCCAAACACCCTATGAGGATGACAACCGTATATCAGCTGGCTAAAACCTTTCTTTCTCGGAGGAGAAGGCTATTGGGCAATCTGATTCGTGGTAAACCCGAGGGTTCTCATGTTCTCACCCAGTATTCACCGCCATTCATGTGTCTCCCTTTTAACCATGTTTAAATCCCTTCGATGCACCTCAATGATCCGTATTTGGTATCTTAGGGTTCAGTGGATGCTTATTACTAGATCCACTGAAATTCATTAGTTACCATCTATTAGTCATTGGAAAGTGAGTCAAGGAGACTTGTTTTCCACTGTCTGAGACCACTGATGCTCAGTGAATACCAATTTTCAAAGGATGGTTATTAAGGGCTAGGTTTTATAGCTAAATGAAGAACCGGTTCGGGAGATGACTATAGGTCATCCTCCCCAACACGAGGAAAAGGGCCCGAGGACCCCTCAGTTACCATTAGAACCCAAACCCAATAGCTTAATGCTTCAAGGAATTCTCTTTTACATTTTAACTTTTTTTATTTTCAGTTTTCAACCATCACAACCCACTGTGTTTTACAAAACCCCAAAATGCAAACCAAATTCACCATTTTGAACCTCACTGCAAGTCATTTACGCGAAGAAAACCCATCCTTGTATTTAACCCTAAAGCCACTGTACTACAGTAGCAATGCTACAGTGGTAGGAGGAAATAGGTATAAATTTTGTTGATTCTAGATACCCTACTGCACTCGAATCAAATGGTGTCATTGTCGGGGATGGTGCCTTAATGCAAATGATGAATGTTGAACACTTGTGATCCTCATCACAAGTTTTGGTGAATTTTCTTTTATCATTATTTTTTAGTATTTTACTGTCAGTTTTTTAGCTCATATCACAAAAAAAAAAAAAAAAAAAGAGAGCTAAAACCTTTAGGTAGGATTGTTCTTTGTTGTCTTGTGTTTGCCTCATTCTTGTCAAGCAGAGCAAGATGTCCTAGGTGCGGTTTCAACACTCACCAAATGAACACCAAGAGAGTAACACAGCCGCACCCTAAGTGGAGAGAAACCCTAATGCATATAGGTCCATGAGGGATTACAGACACCCTCCTGCATGGTGCCTCCAACTAATGCACCATATGGTAGTATTTACAACCATAGTTGGGGGAACCACCCAAATTTCTCATGGAAACCAAGACCTCCACAGTATGCACCTCGTGTTCCTCCATATTATGCTTCAACTCCTCAACCACCACAACCAATTACGCTAACTTCTTCGCTAAGGCACACTGACTTTGAGCAAATTGGTGGGTACTTTTATGAGGAGCAAAAAGGGGAATGTCCGTGCCAATCAAAATCGACACAACGGAGATTAAAATCACACAGCTGGAGAGCTCTCTAACAAGAAATTAGATGGGTTCCAGTTTAAACATCAAAATATGACAACCGCAAGACTCCATTTCCAAGGCTCACTAATCACAACATGTTCATCAAGAGGAAGAGAATCTGCAGGAAAAGAGTGTTCGACACACCATTTTCGGGTGAACACTCAACTGGCAAAGAGCTTCCAAGACGCACTGAAAGAGAAACCACAGTAAGCTTCTAGGAACTACAGGTGCCCTAGGAATTATATGTGTCGTCAAGTAGGCCATGGAGGAGAAAAGAAGAAATCCTTCCCTTGTTGACTGAGGAAGGCAGTGGAAAGGAAGCAGTGGAAGAGCCCCAAAATCCTAATCTTAAACCACTTCCCACAAAATTGGATCCTAGTGCCACTGCCCAAACCACCAATAGCCCACTGCCAACAACACCCTCTCTCCTCGACCTAGCTGCATATCCCGTCTAAACTCGCAACACATTCAACACCGAACACCTACTACTAAGGTTATCCCCCATCTCTCGCACCACTCAATACTTTTGGTTAGCATGCCTTTGTTCAAACTTTCGCCACTATATCATGTATATCAAGTGGTGTGCCTATTGCATGGGCAGCCGGATGGTTCATATATCAAAAAACCATCTTGGTTCAAATTCGAGCACCTGAACCTCGCACTCATCAGCCCACGAAGTTCCAACAAATTTCCAAAATGCTTAAGAAATTATCGTGGGACTGGCCCCACTTTTTGTTTTAATTTTTGTGTTATTTTATTTTATTTTATTTTTGATTTATTTAGTTTTCTTTAGATTTCTAATTTAATATAATCTTTTTTTTTAACTCATTTTTCATTTTCCTACATTTTTCTTTAATTTTTTCTAGCTTATTTTTGCAAGTCCGTGCTTAATTTCTGCAACAAGGGAGGTCTAGAACAAAAAAAAAGAAGAAAATTTCTCATAATTTGTACGACCTGCAAAATTTTGCATGTCATTTTCGCAAGGAAGAAGACAAAAAAAAAAAAGGCAATGTAGCATTTTTGTCTTATATGTAAATGAAATTTCACAAGCCCTGCAAATTTTTGCAAGATTTTGGCAGCTTCCCAAATTTCTGCACCCCTAGTTTCTTTTACCCATAACTTTTTTCATCCAACTGCTTTAATTTTGGTATCGTCGAAAAGCCTGTAGAGTTTTATAATCTAAATATAGTTTAAAAAACACTTTGAAATTACGATGAAGGCATGGGTTTCCAAATGCTCCAATTGGTCTTTTAACCTCTTTTCTTCTTCCAACTCGACCATTCGGGGTCAAATGGGGTGAATAAGGGCTCCTTGGGGAAGCATTATTTTATCTTTTGATTTCCATTCTGTAACATGATCATATTGTGCACTATTAATACTTTGTTTAACACTTTCCTCTCTTTGTTTCTCTGGTTTCGAGTGATTCCTCCTCCTCCGCAAATGGCCACATTTCTCCTAGGGAGTGCATCACTTCCTCCCCACCTTGTTCACAATCACATCATAATGCTGTAGAATCCAGTCAGAGAGTTAATAAGGAAGTGCTGATTTATGTTTTTAGTAAAGTCCATTTGTTTAGTTAAATGGCTTGCTAGTTAGTTTCGCTTTTTTACAATATAATTCATATTTTTAGTTTCAGCCTATGCTTAAAATTTCATTTTCGCTTATTCACTTACAAGATGAAAAATTGAAATTTTGTTCCAATGTTATCGATGTTAGAATGGTGTTATGCTTAGTCGAGTTGATAACCTGAAATTCTTCTTATTGTATTCAACCTTTTTTCTTCCACTTCTTGAATAATCCACACACCATGCACATTAGGTTTCATCGATGAATAAAACCTGCCCTGGCCTCTCAAACCCTACAAAAGTCCTGGGCTGGGTACTCACCACCTTTTTTGTTAGGCTGGGACCCCGAATAAAAGACCACGTAGCCTTCAAAAAAAAAAGTAGTTAAAGAAAAGCAAAAAATGAAAAGAAAAATAATAATCATGGACGTCAGCCTTGAAACCCGAGCATGGTCCGAGATACATGAAGTCTTTAAAGCTCACGCCTCTAAACCAACTCCACGAGTCACCCACTTTGCGGCTCGCTGGCATGGGTAGATGGGCAGTTTAGCAAATTGTAGGTGCATAGAGTTTTGAACTCATTAAAGGTCCTGGTAGAAACCCTCGAAGAGTTAGTGGCTCGAGAGATTCTATGACTTACCCTAAACCTACCAATGGGAGTCATCAGGACCCCGCCACACTGACACTTGTGAGTTCGATAATTCCCGCATTGCACCCTACACAAAAAAAAAAAAAAAAAAAGAGGGAGTTATAACAAAGCTGGGTCCTAATTTATCGATATTGTTGGGCCGCTAGGTTTGCATAAGTGAGTTAGGTCAGAGAGAGGACACTTGGACATTATTTTCTTGAAAACTAATCAAGTTAACACTTAGGTTTTTGTGGAAGGTGTTAGGCTGGTTCTCTAGAGCCCACACTGCTTTGATACTTGATTTTTGCATAGAACCATTCTTTCTCGAGCATTTAAATGGTCAGTAGATTTTTACACTACTTAAGGTCAGCTTTTTATCCTCCTTACTTTTGAAAATAATTTTGTTACAGATTGATTAGTGCTCAAAAGTGGTTATTTTGAACCCTACTTTGTTGTGTTTGACACTTTTGTGTACTAATCATTCTAATTAACCCACCCGATGTTCGGGTCCCTATCAGACTTCGACGCATTTCCTGGGGTCAAGCCAGAAGCTAAGTATAGAATTGGAAGCCAAATCGCTGTGTCAACCAATCATAACAAAGTCCTGGGTTGATTTACCAATTTCATATGGTTTTCATCAATTTCAGTTAGTTTGAATGAGAATATCAAAGCAAGAAGAGATGGAATAGTGCAAATGTGAATAAGAGCAACAGTAGATATACAATGGAACAATAGCCACCATTGGATGAACAAAGTGCTTAGTGAAAATTTCTACAATCGAAATTTCATATCTAGCGAATTTTTTCGCTATAGCGAAATTTCGCTACATAGCGACTTTCGATACAGCGAAATTTCACCAGAATAAATTATTCAAGCGTTTGTGTACAAACGACCATTGATTAACACTTCATTTCACCCTCAATGTAATTATATCATTTAGATATTAGATTGGTATTTTCACCTCGTTTTGTGGGCTATATGTCATTTTACGAACATTTTGTAAATCCCAACTTTAATTCAAAGAATTCTCCAAGACGGCCCCTGCTTTCACTCTCATTCGTTTCCTCTCTCTCCTTCTTCCTCACTTCTGTGCAACCAAACACACCCTTCGAGGATGACACCAAAGGATGTTCGGGCTAAAGCCTCAAACCCGAAGGTTATAGTTTGGGATGTAAGGTTTGCATTTTATTCCCTGTTTTTCACACAATGTGTTTTGACATTTTGTCCTCAAATTTACAACTCTAGGCTTAAAGCTTTGATGTACTTCTGCCAATACGTAAGTTTTCTTGTTCAAAGGTATTCTTAGCTTTGTAGATACACCTATATCCATTAGTTGCTACTACTTGTGCCACTGGAGGTAGGTTAAGGTTAGTATTTTCATTGCAGATGCATCCTCATTAATCAATACTGTAATCTAGGTTCTGGATGTTATTATTAGATCCACCGAGATTCATTAGTTTCTTATGAATCATTATATGATGGTCATGTGATAGATTTTCACTGTAGGAACCATAAATGCTAAATAAATGCTTTCTATCAAAAGGAAAATTATTAGGTTTAGTTTTTAAAGTTAAATGAAGATCCGGTTCGGGAATTGACTATAGGTCATCCTCCCCAACGCGAGGAAATGAACCCGAGGACCTCTTTGTAACCCTATCAACCCAACCTAGTAGCCCAACACTTCAAGGATTTCTTTTTACACTTTATTTTAAGTTTATTTCGCTTCTTTATTTTCACTTCCATAACATCAACTCCACACACTTTACACCAAATCCTGTGGCCCAAAACAAATTCACCATTTTGAACCTCACTGTAAATCATTTGTACGAAGAAAACCCATCTCAGGTTCGACTCCTAGAACCGGATACCTGGTAGTAGCTTTGTTACCAGTAGGAGGAATTTAGATACAAATATCAAGGATTCCGCACCCTACCGTGGCATAAATCAAATGGCGCTACGAGGATGGTGGCTATGCGACGATGACTACGGAACACTTGTGATCCTTATCACAAGTATCATGAATTTCTTATATTTTCATCGGTCGGGGCTTTTCTTTTATTATATTTCACTTTCATTTTTTTTTTTTTTAGTTTCATTTCAAAAAAAAAAAAAAAAAAGTTGCTGCAGGATTGTTTATGTTGCCCTGTTCTTGCTGCAGGAGTGCATTTTGGCTTGAATTATGGTCCAATGGAGCACCTAGAGAGTAAGAGAGCAACACCGGTCAATACCCAATGGAGAGAAATCCCACGCGCATGTGTCCATGAGGGACTATAGAAATCCTCCATGATGAGTGCACCTTCCTACATGGTGCCTCCACAAAGATGCACTCCTCCACATCCACGGGCACCCTCCAATGGAAGAAGTTACACCGAACCTCACTAAGCTGGTAACTCAGGGGAGTAGAGGACAATTAATGCACAATGGAATCAAAGGATTGATACTGTGGAGAGCAATTTGAACCAAAGACTCGATGGGCTGCAAAACGACTTTGAGCATAAATTAGACAACCTACAATACTCCATTTCAAGGCTCATCAATTAGCATCATGTTCATTTAGAGGAAGAGAATCCAGAGGAAGTGTGCCTAAGTGAAACCATGGTGGAGGAGTATTTGCAGACATTGCCGACCGAGGAAGGCAATGAAAGGAAGTGGGTGAAAGCCCAAAAAGCATGTTCTCAAACCATTTCCCACATAATTGAACCCCACTGCCAATGCCCAGGCCACCTACAACCCACTGCCAGTAGCACTCTATCCTGAACCAATGTATATCCAATCAACCCCTGCAGCACAATTCACACCTGAAGCACCTGCTCCCAAAGCTTAGTCCATACCATCTGCACTACCTGTGCAATACTTCAAGAAGATAGTGGCTCAGACTTTTGCCACTCTCGAAGAAGATGGCAGCTGCACATACCGCATGGCATAGTGGATGGGTTTCCGGTGTCGGTTTGATTCGGAGCACCCTAACCCCAAGATTTCTAAGCTCCAACAATCCCAGCCAGCCCAAAGGCTTAAGGTCTGGTTTAAGGGAGCACGCCCCTTACTTTGTTTTCATTTTTATTGTCTTATTTATTTTATTTTGATTTCTTTAATTTTTCTTTTTTAGATTCTTCTTAATTTTTTAAGTTAATCTCTGCTTCTAGCTTGTTTTCACTTTTCTCGCAATTTTTCTTAATTTTTCTTTTATTACTTTTTGCAACTGAGTGAAATTTTGAAGCCTCGGGATTAAGAAATTGCAAGGTAAAGAAGCAGGAGAAGGAGTTAAATCGAGCAATTTCAAGAATTATAGCGTAAATTTCGCTAGAATAGCGAATTTTCTACTGTGTGTATCAATTTGCATACGAAATTCTCGCTATGTTAGCGAAATTTCTGCCACATAGCGAAATGTTGTGTTTTACGCCTGTAAAAAACGAATGTAAGAAGCTTTCAAAAAAAAAGTTTATTTTTATTTTTCTCAAAAAAAAATTTAAAAATTAAAAATAAAAATAAAATTTTTTGTCTCTCAAAATTTTTTTTTTTGTTTTTTTTAATTATTTTATTTTATTAATATATAAAAATAAAATAAAAAATTTCGCTATGTAGCGAAATTTTGCTACGTCGCTACCTCTCCCCTGTTTTGTCTCTTGATTTTGTTTCGCCCATAATTTTTTCATCCGAACTCTGTTTTAGGCATTCTTGGTACCGTTGGAAATCTTAGAGAGTGTAGAATCCAAATATAGCTAGAAAGAACAATTTGAAATTATGAAGGTGTAATTTTCAAATTCTTCAATCGTCACTTTCCTCCTTTCTCTTCTCCTCCTAACTTGTTTATTCAAGCCCAAAGTGGAGGAATATGTGCCGATGAAAAGCTTCTGCGAAGTCTCCTATCCAACAATCATCACATCTCATCTAGAGGTAAATACTTCCTTCCCTAAATTTCAATCCGAGCTCCATTGCGACAATGAGACATTTTATTTAAAGAGTTAGCGAAGGAAGTGGCTTTTGCATTTATATTTTGTTACTATTTTGACAAGTCGCTTTGTTATGTCTGGCTTGCTGGTTTTCCTTTTTGTGAAGCTGTTATACTATACAACTTATTTTTTCAAAAACTGCACCCATTTTTTTTGTGTTCTGCTTAACCCGTGGTTTGAAAAATTGAAACTTTGTCCAATTCTATTGATGTTAGATTGGTTCCATGCCTGGATGAGTGGATAATAAGTTGAACTCTTGTTGCTTTCGACCATTTTTCTTCCACATTTAGCTAACCACACAGTGTGCACGTCAGGTTTCTTCAATAACCTGAAAAACTGCCTAGCCACCTAAGCCTTGCAATAACCTAACCTAGTTTCGTTGACTACCTTTAATAGAGCAGACCTCATGAATAGAATAATGTGTCTTCCAAAATAAAAAGAAGTGAAAAAGAAAAGAAAAGAAAAGAAAGAAAAGAAAAAGAAAAAGAAAAGAAGAAATTGCAATGTTTTACTTTGAAACCCAGCACCTGGCCCGAGGGGCCGCGCGAAGCCTTTAAAGCCTAGTGCCCTAAGCCAACTGGTCAGGGAGCCACTTCCATTTAGTGTTCTCTACACGGGGTAGACGGGGTGAGTTTCAGCAAGTCAGAGGTGATGGAGTCCCTCAAATCATTCAAGTCCGAGGTGAAACCTCGAAGAGCTCAGGGGCCGAAAAGATCCTTATGACTCCGTGCCCTAAGTCGTAATCGCTTGGGAGTCATCTGCGGATCCCTGTTACATGGACTTTGGTGAGGTCGATTCCTCAGCATTGCACCCCTACAACACAAAAAGAGTCAGGGAATAAGAGTGGGTCCCCGATCTACGGTTGGTTAGCATGCTAGGGTCATATAGAGCTAGGTCAGCGCAGAGGCAAATTTTGGTAGTTTATTGTTGAGAGCCGAACAAACAAACACTTAGGATTTTGGTGGAAGTTTTCTAGTCGATTCACGAGATAGAGGCTCTTGATACTCAATTCTCAGGGCTGCATTCATTCTCTCAAGATAGTTATTGGGCAAGGGTTTGATGATTCTTACTTAGGGTTAGGCATTACTTATTCACAACCTTTTTTAAATATTTTTTTTTTTTTGTGAACATATTTTTGATTTTATTTTTTATGCTCCCTCTTTCTTTCTTTCTTTCATTGCTAAGGACCACCACAATGTGAAATGGGGAGGTGTGATTGCCCAAAAGTGCTATTTCAACCCTATTTCTTAATAGGTTTCAGCTCTTTTGTGCAATAATCATTCTAATTAACCCAATTGACATGTTCGGGTCCCTATTGTACTTTTGATCGCATTCCGGGGCTGTTTTTGTAATTTTTGCAGGAATTGGAAGCCAAATCGCCGTGTCAATCCAATCATAACAAAGTCGGGTTGATTTCCACTGACCTCAAATGGCTTTTCATCAATTTCAACAAGTCTGAATGAAGAATATCAAAGCAAGAAGAGATGGAATAAGGCAAAACTTGAATAGTAGCATTAGGAGCAATGGAACAAGAGTCAACATCGATGAATTAAAGGTCAAAGAGGAAAATTCTCACTACAATCGGAAATTTCGCTATAGCACGACTTTCGCTATGCTAGCGAAATTTTTTGTTACATAGCTGGTACTCCCACCAGAAATAAAATTATCTCGCTTCGCTTTTGTGTACAAACGACTCCGTTTTGATTAATTTCATTTATACCCTCAATGTAATTATACTATTTAGGATAGATTGGTGTTTTCACCTGTTTGTAAGGCTATATAAGCCATTTTATGAACATTTTGTAACCTAACTTTAATTCGAAGCATTCTCCAGTACGGGCCCCTGTTTTCGGCCCTCATTTGCTCTCTTCTCTCTCCTCTTTCTCTCACTTTCTAGGCAACCAAACACACCCTTTGAGGATGACAACTCAAAGGATGTTTGGCTAAAAGCCTCTAAACCTGGAAGAAGAGGGTTGCTAGTTTGGGAAGTAAGGTTTGCATTTTGTTCCCCCGCTTTTCACATATAATGGTGTTTTGACATTTTGGTTCCCAAATTTACAACTCTAGGTTTAAAGCTCGATGTCCTTTTCTTCGTCAATACTTACAAGCTTTCTTGTGTGGTTCAAAGGTATTCTCAGATTTAGATACACCGATATCCATTAGTTGCTACTTTTAATGAGCCACCTGAGTAGGTTAAGGTTATATTTTCACCGTAGATGCATCCTCATCGATCAATACTTTGTAATCTAGTGGTTCTGGATGCTTATTATTAGATCCACCGAGATTCATTAGTCGCTTTTACGAATCATCAGAAGATGGGTCAAGGTGATAGGATTTTCACTCAGAGGAAAACCATAAATGCTAAATAAATGCTTTCTACTGCAGGAAAATTATTAGTGGTTTAGTTTTTAAAGTTAAATGAAGATCCGTTCAGAATTGGACATAGGTCATCCTCCCAACGCGAGAGGAAATGAACCCGAGGACCTCTTTTTGTAACCCTATCAACCCAACCTAGCAGCCCAACACTTCATGATTTCTTACACTTTATTTTAGTTTATTTCTGCTTTATTTTCACTCTGCCAACATCAACTCCACACTTTTTACACCAAATCCTAAAATCCAAAACAAATTACCCATTTTCAACCTCACCAGAATCATTTGTACGAAGAAACCCATCCATGTGTTCGAATTTAGAACCGTTTATACCACGCAGAAGCTTTCATATATAGAGGAATTTAGATGACAAATATCATGATTCCTGCACCCTCTACTCGTGGTGGCATGAATCACGGATGTATATAGTTCATCTTCCTTTGATCGTTCTTCTCTTTCCTCTCACTAAGTATGGACTAGCAATGTGCCTGGTCGAGGGTGATTATCACCAAATAATGCTATCTTACACCCTTATTAATACCCTGCTGAGCACTACAGCAATCTTTCAATTAACCCAAATATTATGTTAAGGAATTGGAATGCTACTAATCAAATGTTCTGGCAAGTTTTGTTGTTTTTGCAGGCTATTTATACCATAGATAGGGATTCAACTCAAGCATGAAGAAATCATTTGGAATCAGAGTAGCAAAAGGAAGAACTAGAAGAGAGATGCAAGATCTCGTAATTTTCAGAAGCATACGAAATCGTTCACAATTTTCATTCATTGTTCACTATTTCCTCAGCCGCATTTTTGATTTGTCACTCCTTTAATTCCTTCCTTATTTGTCCCCTTTTGTAATAGTGTTTGGTTGGTTATTTTGGTATTTTGTAATGGGGTTTGGCTATAAAAGCCCCAAGACAAGACATTGGAGGAGACTTTTTGGATCATTAATAAAGTTTATAGGTGAGAAGCTTTCAACATTTCCCACTCTTTCTCAGTTTCTCTCATTTTCTCTCACTTTCTCTCCCTTTCTCACTAGCCAAACACCCTCTGAGGATGAGCGGCTAAAACCTTTCTTTCCTTGGAGGAGAAGGCTAATGCTGGGTCAGGATCCTGCGGTAACCGAGGGTTCTCATGTTCTCAATCGAGGTATTCACTCGGCTATTCATGTGTCTCCTTAACTATAGGTTTAAATTCTTCAATGCACCTTGAATGATCCGTGATTTGGTAATCTTTTGTGGTTCAATGATGCTATTGCTAGATCCACCGTAGATTCACTGCCATCATCTATTAGTCATTGGAAGGTGAATCAAGGAGACTTGTTTTCCACTGTTTGAGACCACCGATGCTCGCGTGGAATACCAATTTTTCAAAGGATAGTTATTAAGGGTTAGGTTTCCTATAGCTAAAATGAAGACCTGTCGAGATGACTGAGAATGTCCCCAATGCGATGAAAAGGCCCGAGGACCCTCGCCACTATTAGAACTCAAACCCAAGAAATGATACAAGCTCAAGGAATTCTCTTTTTACATTTTAACTTATTTATTTCTTTACTTTTCAAATCATCAATAACTACTTTTTTAAAAACCTAAAATCCAAACCAAATTCACCATTTTGAATCTCACCGCAAGTCATTTACGCTGAAGGTGCAAACCCATCCTCAGAAATTTCACCCTAGATTAACATCAGAGTAGCAAATGCTACTGCCAGCAGAGGAGGAAAAATAGGGTGATAAATTTTGTTGATTCTAGATACCCTACTGCACTCGAATCAGTAATTGAAGAACACAGAGTTGTAATTAAACTTATTTTGTATGATTTATATATTTTAGCAAGCTCCTCAAGCCTCCGCTGTCTTTGTAATAAGAAAACTAAGTTGTTGAAATTCGTGGTTCTTTGGAAAGGAAAGAAAAAAGAAAAGAAATGGAACTGGTTGTTTAGGAGACCATAATGGTTACCGCTCATTCTCAGCTCGTCACATGAGAAAAAGTCTCACACGATAAAGACCTCAGCCCTCGTGTCGTAGATGTTCGTGTCGCGACAAGGTGGCGCAACGTCATGCACCAACACGCGCGACAAGAGCGCAGTTGGTGCACAAGAAGGCGCACGACAAATGCGGCGTGCATGCTCTACAACAAGGATTTCCACCTTACAACCGCCGCGCATGCGTATCGATGGAGTCGTCGCTACGACCCTCGCTCCAATGAGAATTCCTCGTCGACAAGGGTTGTTCCACTCTGTCAACACATTTAGTCACCACTGGCTCGCAGCGCCGATTAAGAGTTCACATGACAGAATTCTCTATCAAGACCAACTTCCTAGTTTTCTCCTGGTCATGACAGCGAGATTTTTCTTCGTCGCGATTGCACTTCAAGGACTTCCGCTACGACGCAGATTTCTATCACTACGTAGTCCGTCTAAATTTCTCGTGTCGTGATAAAGCTCATGCTTCACGATAAGGCGGAGTCAGATGGCCGAGACGCATGCAACATGGTAGCCTGCAGGGTGCGCCGACATACCGCGATAGCACACGCCGGTGCGAACAATCCTGCCAAAAGTGCACTGTGTTGTGCACTATTTGGGTATTATACATGGGCACTGTTCGCCCCTGCCCCCCTAACCTGTTATTTCGCCCTCCTAACAAAGAAGGTTATGCATGAAGGGTAAATGCCTTCGCTACACTCTACTCAAGCATTTGCTCAGCCTTCCTAGCCTCAATATGAGCCATTTGCCACAACACCTACCATGTGGGGAATTGTAAAAAATTCCCAAAAGACCTAGGCCGATTCCATGGCCTTTAAAGGGGTAATTTCAGGGGAATGCTTTATGTTTTGGAATAAAGTAGGCTTTTTAGCCACTGTTTTCTCAAACATTCAAGTTCTCTAGCATAGTACTACCGTATTTTATTCTATGTTTTGGAATAAAGTAGGCTTTTTAGTCATTATTTTCTCAAACATTTAAGTTCTCTAGCATAATACCTTGTTCTATTCTATGTTTTGGAGAAAAGCAAGCTTTTTAGCCACTGTTTTTCAAACATTCAAGTTCTCAAGCAAGGTACCTTGTTCTATGTTTTGGATAAACATATATCCAGTAGGCTTTTTAGTCACTGTTTCTCAAATATATAAATTCTGTCTCACACAGGTCTGCTCAATATATCAATAGCTTAGAGTCACCGTTGCTTTTTAGATCTCCTTCAATGCCGCACTCAGACTCCGATATACAAAAATATATATTCTCAAAGAAAGTAGGTCCAAGGACCACTTTTAATCAACAATAGAGTTACAACATTATTCCACAAACATCAACACACATTAAAAGGTAGGCCTATTGCCACCTTGATTTACTAATGCAATGTCATGGTTGTACGTGTACGTGTGCTGGTGTTCAATGATTTTTCCACAATTATTCCACAAACATCAACACACATCAAAAGGTAGGCCTAGGGCCACCTTGATCCACTAATGCAATGTCATGGTTGTAAGTGTACGTGTGTTGGTGTTCAGTGATTTTTCTGCAATTCATTCCTTAGACATTCAACACACATCAAAAGGTATGCCTAGTGCCACCTTGATCCATTAATGCAATATCATGGTTGTAAGTACGCCTATGCAATGTAGTGCTCAATGAGTCTCCAACAATAAATAAAGTACATCTTAAGAAGATATTCCAATTCTCCTCTTAACACTAAGCAAAAATGGTAGGTCGACGACCACCTAGCAAAGGTAGAAAAGGGAGATAATATCCTTAAGACAATCACTTGTCATCATAGGTTGTGGAATACAAAAGCACAAAGAAGATAATACAAAGAAGCATGTGCAAGAAAGAGCCTTTACAACTAAAAAATGCCAAATAAATGGCTATAAAATTCCCAAGTCAAAGTCTCATTATTTCATGATTGTTCGAAAATGTCAAAGCCAAATCATGGAAAACCGTTGAATGGAGAGAATCCTAATATCCAAGGAATTCATGAGATGCATTGATTTCTATAATTCAAGCTAATCCCATTAACGCCACGCCGAAGCTAAGAATGGCCTATGACTCCTATTTATAGATGCTCGTCACGAGCCTTTATGGCTTCACCCTACTCCACCAAAGAGGTCAACTTCAGCTTTTCCTTCTCCAATTTTGCAATCAATACTCTGATACGCTCTTTTTTAGTATCATACTCAATGCATATCTCACTCAACCGCTACGTAGCTTGTTTCTTGGCAAGTTGGGCTTGCTAAAATTTTGTCTTCTATCTCTTTAAGGCATCCAATTTGGAGGAGATCTCCATGTTGGATTTCAGAGCATGATCCAATGTAGGGAAAACAAAAGAAGTTAGAGTTAGAGCCTCTGAAATGAAAACCTTAGACTAAGGCACTTTGAAAGCCGATTCCAACACAGCCAGAGCTGCATAGAAAGCATCCTTCTGATTGGTAGATAAGGAAAGAAGATCTAAGCCAAGCAAATGGCTCACATAAGAGCAAGGTACATCCACATCTGAATCACTAGGAGGACGCACTAAGGACTAGGGGGCAAGAGTGGTCTGGTCCAGGAAAGACAAGTCCAAAGATAAATCCATCTCCACCTCTATCTGGAAAGTTGGTCTTGGTGAAGCCTGAAAAATGGAAAATGTAAGGCAAGGGAAAAGAAAATACAAGAGAAAGATAAAGGTGAAGAAAAAATCGGAGAGGGGGTAGGCCGAGAAGTATGCTCATACTGGCCTTCTCCAATGATGGTGGCCCTTTTATCCAAAGAGCCTTTTTTCGTCTCTGTCTCATCAAGTGCACTGTTAATATCCTGGGAATCATCCTCACTTGGAGTTTCTCCTCCATAGGCCAACCCTTGCTCACTATTCTCTGAGGTTCAACCTCAATGGGATCATCAATAGTATTGGAGAAATCAAACTGATAGGCTGGTCTACATGACGATTGTCGTAAGTTGGAAGAATTCCTCACATCTTTAGAAAGCTTGGGCTTTTTAGGCCAACTACTAGAGGAAATGTTCTTCTCCTTTACCATCTTGAGTTTCTTGGTAGGCCTACTAGGAGAAGAAGTCAATCCTGCATAAAAATGAGGAAATCAACATGAGGTAAATTTATGAATAAAAATGCAACAAATGATTCTTTTACCTATAGTGGGCGAGCAAGAAATGAGGAGCTCGTCAAATCTGATATTCCACCAAGTAGAGAACGATTGAGCCGTGGATAAAGAGGTAATCCCAATGGAGTAGGAAAGAGTTTGATATTCCTTAACTAGTGTCTATACAAATTCCAAATCTAGTTGAGCAGAAGGAAAATGGGGTAAAGTTGGAATAAACTGCTGAAAAAAAAAAAACTAGTGGGCCCAAAGACAAGTGGGATAGGGCTATAGATTAGCCGAGAATGCAGACATTAAATATGAAAAGGTGAAGTAACCTCCTAAAATAAGTACTCTACAAGCGGCACTAATAGAGGCCAAAGGACTCTCAAAATCATGCAAATATGGCCGAGACGGCTTCAAAACTGGGTTCCGTCGAGATATTAATTAGTCTGAAGAATAAGTTTACTAATGCTCAATCTACCAAACCCAAGAAGAAGGACATAGATCATCAGAAGGCATCATACGTAGAGAATGTGCAACATGAAGTACCAAAGTCTTGTAAGAGGTAGGTTCCTGTCCGAAATCTTTGGAAAATATGCAAATAACCACATCTGGACCAACCATAAGGCACCACCAACTTTATGGTAAGGCTCGTCAAAAACATATTTACTCATGGCCCGATAAACTGAGGCCAAGAGTAAAGTGCTTGAGGCATAAGACCGACTCCAGAGCAAGCTTCTAAGGGCTCTGCACTAGAAGCTGGTTTTCCATAACTATGAAAAACACATACGGTACAAGATAACACACGAACTCAACATACTACGGACGATAACCCAACGCACGCTATCCATTTCCTGATCGCAGGATGAAGACGGTTTAAGTAGTAGAGGAAACCTCTATAGCCAGGAGAGAAGAGTCCTGAATATCAAGCATACACAATGCATCGGTACCTTGAATAGGTAGGCCCATGAGAATGGTAATATCTCTCAATGTGATGGAAATGGGGTCAAAAAGGAACTGGAAAGAGTTAATACTCTTAGACCAGAATATAAGTGCAACACTCATCAAGTCCACGTAAAGTGAAGTGTTTACATTGGTAAGATGAATGAACCGCTCAACCCCAATGCTATCCAAAGTCCTCTGAAATGCAGAGACAACCTAGTAATCCATGCAACCCATCCTTCTGAAGCCCTTGGCCATGATTTAGATGGGATTCCCATAGGTCGTAACTTCTTTCCAAGAAGTAGTTCGGTCACTGATCTCAATGGAAAAGGGAAAGTATGTGGAGAAGAAGATGCACCTCCAAGAGAATGTGCGAACTCTAGCCTCAACAAAAAGGGAAGAATATTACTGCAAAGTAAAAAAAAATGATGTCAGAGCTAGCACAGATTAAGGAAGAAAGTACATGATTGGATTACCGTGATAGAGAGGGGATAGGATTGGAAGCCATTGAACCAAACACAAGGAAATTTTCGAAAGTCTTGACAAAGCTAGCACCAAACGTCTTCAAAGAATTTTTTTCAAAAGTGTATTCAAGTTTATTTGTGAAATAAGCACTTAATAAATTTTCGAAACAAGCCAAACAACTTCAAATAATTTTTTTCAAAAGTGTAGTTAGGATTATTTTTGAGTTCTACACCTCATAAAACTTTTGAAAGTAGTCAAACGACTTCAAAGAATATTTTTTTTGAAGGTGTACTCAAGATTATTTTTGTAATATACACCTCGTGCTGTTCGGCAAATAAATGGCTTCAAATAAATTTTCGTGCTGTGTATCTTTATGAATGATTTTCACTATCTAATTTCTCTAAAAAAAATATTCAAAATAGTCATGCAACTTCAAAGAATTTTTTTCGAAGGTATACTCATGATTATTTTCAAAATCTGCACCTCATAAAAGGTTCAAAACAACCAAATGGCTTTAAATAATTTTTTCGAAGGTGTATTCATGAATCTTTTCAATGTTTGCACCTAAGAAAATTTTCGAAACCAACCAAACAACTTTAAAGATTTTTTTTTCCGAAATATACACCTCGAAAAATGTTCAAAACAACCAAACAGATTAAAAGAATTTTTTTTGAAGGTGTATTTAGGAATATTTTCGAGTTCTGCACCTTAGAAAATACAGGAAAGAACCAAACAAATTCAAAAGAATTTTTTGAGAATGCATTCAAGATTGCTTTTCGAAATATCTACTATGAGGAAAAATTTCGATTTTTTACATCAAAGAGAGCTTGAAAATTGGATTTAGAGCAAGCTTCTTCAAGAAAATTCCCAATCAAGATCTACATTGTCAAGAGAATCATAAAAGTTGAAATCTTTTCATCAGTGGAAATGCATACCAGCAACATTGCCGGCTCGAAGAGTAACAATAGAGACTGTTGACGACGAGTGATCATCAATGACCAGTGAAGTGTGAGCAACAACGGTGCAATCATTGATGGGTACGACGAGTTTTGACGATGAAGGAGATCAGATTCTACAATTATAACAATGAACATCGACGGGATCGATAGCTTTAACTGTCATAAAGAATCGGTCGATGATAGCTCACTCATTTTCCTTAAACAACGCCGATGGTCGAATTCTTCCATGACTCGAAAGCAGACCGGAGACGTAAATAGATCTCGACGATAGCGAAAGCAAAGATTGCGGGCGCGTCACTCCAAGCGCGCGGGTCAGAATGAAGACGCACTATGATCAACGACGACGGAGACCGACGTTAGTACGAACAACAAATGCATCGACAATGGTGGCAACAATAGTTTCATTGTCGCCGACGAAAACCTCAGCAACAACAACGGTGTCGACGGCTTCTACAATGTCATCAATCACCCAGCGCCACCAACATCAAGTGGTGGTTTCATAAGCTTACAAGATGACTGATGGGGGAGACGATAATAGAGAAGGTGACGGTAAGGATGGAGGAGGAAGAAGATGAAGAAGGTAAAGTAAAAAAGTTTCCTTTCTCCAAACAAAAGGGGTTTTTTTTAGAAAATGAAAATAAATTCTTTTTTGAAAGGAAAGAAGGTGATCCTAGGTTGCTTGTGCTAAGGGTCAACAGTTATTCTTAGGGGAACAACAACATCCTTTCAAAGGGAGGAAGAACAAAAGTTGGAGGTTTAAACTTGATAATGGTGGGAACTTTTTATGGTGGAACCAACAGTTGCTTCCTTATTCGATCCAACTTGGCTCGTTCTTGCCATTGGAACTCCACATCATGGTCTAAAGCCGACTCAGGGTCTTATGGTTGGAAACAAACCCGTATAATAATTTTAGTTTGACGATACAATATGGCCTACGCCATACTGCATGGGGCAATTATCAGACCAAATTGATATTCGACTTATCCAATAGTGGGTTAGGCCAGTTTTAAGTCCATGAATAAAAGTCCACATGTAAAGAGGAACATATACATTGTACTCAGCTCATTAAGAAGTCTAGGTTATTTTACCAAAATTTCCTTAAATTTTTGAAGTTAAAACAAAGCTTTATCGTAGGTGGCAAAGAAGTGTGACAATATGTGAGACGTGGAATACCCCTCAGGAACAAACCTTCATAATGGAGACGCAGAATTCCTCGAGGAACAAACTTCCCAATGAAAGACATTGGCAGCTTACTCGTAAAGGAGAGAGTGGAGAAATGAGACTAAAGAGGGTTGTTCACTCATATAAAAGGAATCGATCAACTAATCAACAGACTCAATGTCAATCTTCTTTAACAAATCTTAGCTTTTCAATAAGCTTTCAGTAATTTCATAAATTTATGTATTTTATTTCCTAGTTTTATTCAAGTTCTATCAATATTCCAGAACAGTATTATTTGCATATTGAAATCAAATGTTTATTTCAATAATTCCAGCACTCTATTTCCAAGTTTCAATCAAGGCTGTTAATTTTCAGCATTGTGTAATTTCATTCATTCCTAGGGAAATCTAACACTTTTCTTTAGAATTTTATTCTTGACAATATTTCCATTCATATGGTGTTTTCTACTTTGATTATAAGGAATTGTCAGGGAGCCTACATAGTCCGATTAGAAGTTTGATATTATGAGTCATTCCAGTTTAAAAATACTTTAATTTTTTTACACACTCGCATGCTTGTATTTTGTATGTTTCTTGTGAAATTCAAAAATCACACAGACACAATGAAATGAAGTTAAATGTACTAAATCAAGCCAATTTCAAATCCGTATTAGTTTATACATACCAAAAACATTCACTAAGAAGCCTAAAAAAGTGTAATACAGACCTCTAACCCACATAATGAGCATATTGGATGGAGATCACGTGAATAATAGCTGGAAATTTATAATAAAAATAGGAATTAAGATTTTGCATTCTTAAATTTTCAAATATTTGTTAGTCTTTTAATATTTAATATTTAATAAAATGATTTATTTTCAGTCTAAGCAAAGGGGTGGTCAGGGCCAATGCTGGGAGGGGGGTTTCTACTTCAAGTATAGTTCTGTCAAACTTAATTTTAAACTTCACATATATATATATATATATATATATATATATATATATATATATATATATATATATATATATATATATATAAAATAATGGTAATATGATTTTGGGAAAAGTATTACATGTAAGATTTATTTTGGTATGTGACTCACGTGATAAAAATGTAAGATTTAATAAATATTTTTATTAAGGGTTTTAAATAAATCGGTTCATTGTGATGTACTGCTTGTGGAACTGGTTTGAAATTTGAAATTTAAAACAACATGCATATGGTCCTCTCCCTAACTATAAAAGTCTCTCTGGGGAAAACACTCACTTTCGCGTATGTTAGTAAGAGAAGAAAGAATGGGAAAAGAGAAAGAACAAGATACATATTACGTTGCAAAAGAGTCTAAAGTTTCATCATTATGGATCCAGGTTAATAAGAATTCTTTATTTGATTAAATGTGTGAATATCATGAAATCAAGTTCTTGTGATGTACTGGGTTACTATGAAATATGATATTCTTGTGTTCTAAGTTACGTTTAAATACAACCTAGAAACTCAGAAATAACTAACATATGGTATCGTATGCATGATTTGTAGATTCATAATTTTTTCCACAAATGAGTTTGATTATTAGAGAATATCATAATTTGCAGCTTATAGGTTGCTACAAATGTTATCTAAATACTTATACCTTATCTAACCTTTTTTCCTCTGCCTTTTGGTTCCCGAATTCATCATTTTCTGCATCGCAAATCTCTTCTCAGCTGTGGTGTTGTTTAAGAAGATTATTTATTCTAAAAGAAAAAAACTACTGCATTAATCTTTTATGTAAAACATTTGAACGAAAATTTTCTTTTAATACATAAGTAAATAAATAAATTGAAAATTTGTATTCAGGCTTTGTTAGTCACCAAAGTGGTCTACCCATAAGTGTTATCCTTTTTAATTTGAATGTTTGTTTATTTATTTATGAAATTTGTTTAATTATTATATTAATTTATCACATACACATGCTATATATGATATCATATGACTTATTTTGTGAGTGATTGTGTTTCATTATTATAGGATAGTCAAGGATCACCCAAAGGTTGATTATTTTTTTTGATAATTTATGAACATAAATGTTGGTAATATGGATTCATTGTTAGTTGTATTTATATATCCAAAGATAGTAGATGCATCTAACTATTGCATATATCTTTACCAAATTCAGTAAAATTTCCTTAGCATCATTAAATTGTATGTAATATATTGATGGATAGCCTAAAGGTGAACATCAATATTGTATATATGAGTTTGTTAAGCATGTTAGTATGGAATTCAAAGCGTTAATAATTAGATGTTTATTTCTCGCAGAATACTCCCTTGCGGCACTCGCATTGCATGTTCATTTTTACGGTCTTAATTTCATGACTGGAGTGAATAGATCCATTTTTACCTTGGGGTAATGGATCTAGATCTGGCACTCCGAGTCAAAAAGCCAGCGGATATTTCCGTTTTGAGCACTGTTGAAGAAAGACTCATTATAAAAACTGGGAAAGGTCATACATATTGATTCTGATGTACATGCGAATGAGCATAGCAAACAACATAAAGATAGCTCTCCCCAAAACTGATAATGCCAAAGAAATGTTAAATTTTGTGGAACAGCGCTCTCAAACAATTTATAAGTCTCTTGTTATGACATTAATGAGTACTTTGACCACCATGAAATTTGATGGTTCTCATATTATGCATGAACACGTAATTGAGATGACTAATTTGTCAGCATGACTTAAGTCATTAGGAATGGAGGTGGGTGAAAGTTTAATTGTTCAGTTCATTTTGAACTCATTATCGACTGAGTATGGTCCTTTCCAAATGAACCATAATACCATGAAGGACAAGGTGGAATGTGCATGAATTACACAGTATGCTAGTTCAAGAAGAGACTAGACTTAAAAAACTAAGCGAATCACCCATCAATTACAACCACCAGGAGCCGGAAAGAAAAGGAAATATGCAACAAAGGAAAAGGACCACCACAATACACGAGCCTCGCTTAAGATTCACAAGAAGGCCTAAAGTTACGATGCCATTTTCAGAAGTTAGGAAGATCGGGCATTTCCAAAAGGATTGTCCCAAAAGTAAAGCTTGGTTTGAAAAGAAAGGTAAACGTAATGATTGTGCATGTTTCGAATCAAATTTGGTTGAAGTTCCTTACAATACTTGGTGGCTTGCTTCCAGATGTACAACTCATGTTTCTAATATAATGCAGGGATTCCATTTAATCCAAACCACAAGACCAAATAGGAAATTTGTCCTAATGGGCAATCAAATGAAAGCAGTGGAACCTGTTGGGACTTACCATCTTATTCTTGATAGTAGACATCATTTGGATTTATTGGAAACTTTTTATGTACCTAGTATATTTAGAAATTTAGTTTCACTTTCCAAACTTGATAAAGCTGGATATGTATTTAAATTTGGTAGTGGTTGTTTCAGTTTGTACAAAAACACATGTATGATTGGTGGTGGTATATTATGCGATGGATTTTATAAAGTAAAACTTGATAATCTATATATTGAAACTCTTATGACTCTACATCCTAACATTGGTACTAAACGTAGTTTAGCTAATGACTAATCTACTTGCTTGTGGCATAAACGTTTGGGACATATTTCCAAATAACGAATGGAAAGATTAGTAAAGAATGAAATCCTTCCAAACTTAGATTTTACTTATCTAAGTATATGTGTGGATTGTATTAAAGTTAAACAAACAAAACACACAAAGAAAGGAGCCATAAGAAGCAATAAATTTTCTTGTTAATACACACCGATATATGTGGACCTTTTCGACACTTTTAATTAAATGAAAATATTTTCACTTTATTGACAGATTACTGATGGTTTTTTGTTTATTTACTACATGAAAATCTCAGTCAGAATGCCTTAGAAATTTCTATCGATGAAGTTGAAAGGCAATTAGACAAAAATGTGAAATTGTCTATCCCAATAAAAGGTGGTAACACAGGAAGTTATGATGAAAAGGATAACACCTAGGTCCATTTGCTATACTAGAAAAGCGTATATGTGTATAATATTAAAATGCCGCACACCACAAATGAAAATTAAAATTTAAAGGCATAATAGAAATACAACTTTGTTAGATATGGTTAGAAGTAGCGTTAAGTAATATCTTACCTATTTCATCGTGGACTTATGCTTTGTATCACATGTATTTCTTAAAATAGGGTTCAGTAAGACAAATAAAAACACCTTAACTAAGGATGAAAGAATCTCGGCCTAATAACTACATGTTTAGGGTCGCCTTTCGCAAGAATTAGATATTATAATCCATAAGAAAATAAACTAGATGCTAGAACAATCAGTGGTTGTTTTATCAAGTTATCTGTGTTTAAATAAAATTTTTATCGTTTATCCATACTACAAAAGTTTATTTATAGAACTGAATGCCAGTTCATTTGAGAATGATGAAGTAAGTGGGAGAAAAACACCACGAAAAGTGGATATTCAATAAATGAGAGTGAAAATACCTTTAACTTGTATCCCTAATCATATTGTTCTTCCTCCAATTGTTTCTCAAGTTATTGAACCGATTAATAACCCTGATGAACAATATGAAGGACAAATTAATGATCCCATTACTCATAATGAAACTGTGATTAATGAACTTGGAGTAGATGAACCATAACCAATAGCATTAAGGAGATCTCAAAGAGGAAAGAGATTAGCTATTCCTAATGATTACATGGTATATCTACATGAGTTAAAAAGTGATTTAGGAATTGAAATGACCATTGACATTTTCACAAGCTATAAATGATGTTAATTTTATAAATGTTAGAAGCCTCAAGATTAGCTGCCATAATCAGAGGAAACCACCATAATGGTCCTTGAAATGAAACTATGATCACTACAACAAAAATGTTTGTTTATGACGCTCCATATAATGACAGTTGCTAAAAAATGTCATTATCTAATATTGATTAAATGTACAATGACAGTTAATTTAAACTAACATTGTCTTATTGTTTTTAGGCCAGGATTATTAATTTTTGGGAGGGTAGTCATTGGTCCAAGTGATTTACTTAATGACATTCCAAAACATTGACATTTTTAGAGCGTCATCATATTTTATACTTTTATATTAGATCTATATTCGATTTGAAGATTTCAAACCCCACTCAGCCTAATGAGAAAACCATATACACCCCCTAACTTTTCTAATGCTCAGAGGAGTATTCGAGAGGAGGAATCCATGGATGCGAAAGTATCAACAGTGAAACCAAAAAATCCCGATTTAAATGGGCAAATGGTAATGGGTCAAAATCCGAATTTCAGACTCTGGATGATGAAACGGACTTATCGCTGAATCGCTCGCAAATCTGCATACCACGCCACCCTCACGTAATCGGTGACAATTTCACGCCTGTCGGTGCACACCAAGAGTCAGTGCCGTATGACCGATCTCAGAGAGACACAGATGTTAAAAGTCACCTATTACATGTACCCATGACATAGTGTTGCATGACTAGTCAGACAGATGAATGACTCAGGATTGCCTTGAAAAATGTCAAAAAAGGCCCATTGAGTCACTTAGGTGGACATGATAAACTGACTAAGATCTCCAACCAATGAGTAGATATAAAAACCTCTGACTTCATTTCGTTATTGGAAAAAAGAGGTGAGATCTGTCTTAGAGGTATAGAGGAAAGCGTGACTCTCCCAGATTCTCATGTCACCTAGTTCTCATTCCATAGTGAATGCGCCAAACTACGCCACATGGCTGCGCGCTGGCACTGATTTCGTGAGTTTCGGCCAACCCAGAGGGGTAGATCCTTTCCCCGCTCGTTTTATTCAACGGTTTCATTTTATGACAGGATCGCCCAGCCCTGGATGGTCGTGTTTTCTGGCCTCAAAATCTTTGAACCGGTGGGAAGAAAATCCCTATTTGTAGGCCATGAACAAGGCTCACTCTGGGGTTCTACCGCTCACGTGGATATGTTGTGTGATTTTGTGTTGTCGGGTGATTCAAAATGAATTGTTCGATTGTTATTACCCATGTGAGCTAATTCTATGTTATTGTGGAATTGAATAATATGAATAATGTGAGTTGATTTTTGTTAATATATGCATGTAAAATATATTAGCACGAATTGTTCGAAATGGCATAATGCATTCCATATAAATTCAAGTAATCCTAGATAGTAGGTGTGAGTGTATGACATGAAAGAAAATGAAAGAAAAATGAAAAAGAAAAGAAAACGTTAGAAAAGGAATTTCAAGGAAGATTTTCAAGAATCGTCGAGAGTTGTCCAACAAGCTTCATCTCGAGATTTAATTCCATGATCGTTTCCGAGAACACTCAAGAATTCACCTAGAGGGTTGTCCAACATATTTATCGAAACTCTAAGAAAAGTTTTCATGAGAACAAAAACCTTTTTTTTTTTTAAACTATATTTTTCACATTCCATTTTGGGTGATGCTGGTGTGAGTCGATGAGAACTCGATACATGGATCGGGCATGTAGACATTCAAGCATGATCACATTGCCGAGTGTGTTTGGCTGCGCGACACGCAAGACTCAGCTGAAAGAACCCATGTAGAGATTATCACTAATGGGCATTGCCTCTCACCCTTATCGAGGGATCATTATTTTCCTGTGTACAAGGAGTGTACAGAGGACTCGCGCCACTAGAGGTCACATGAATAAAGTCGGATTGTGGCTTTGACATTTCCTTTGTAAAAGCATGTATTAGAACTCTAAATTATGATATATGTTTTGGTTAAGAGTAATGTAATAACTCTTGAACTATTGTTATATAGTTGACGTATTTTTTTTTATGAGTATTGATGTATGGGCCAAAGTGGCCATTTTTACTCATTTTGCTCGTATGTGGACTCCTGTGGTCACAGACAATGTCAGGATTGTGTTGCATTCAGTAGAGCTCCCGCACAAAGGAGACTCGCCTCGATTTTCCCCGTTAAGTCCTCAGTCCCCAAAAAAGGGGACTCAATGGAGCGAGACAATGTCTGACATCCACGAATATTCCGCGGGTTGACGGGTTATCAACGGACCCCCAGGGAATGGGGCGTCACAGATGATGGAGAGAGGGTGAGAAGAGAAGAGGAAGAAATTAAACCATACTTTTCTGGTTGCTAAAGAGAAGAGAGTGACAAAGAGGGTTTGTAAGAGATAATAGAGATTCCTAGTAGCTATATGGTTATTGAGGGTTAGTGACGAAGGGGTTGGAGAGATGAATGAACAACCCTAGGAATGGAGTTTTTTCTCCAAACCTCTTTCCACAAAGTTTTGCTCTACAGAAAAATGAAAGCTAAATGTGTTTATTGACAAAAGGATTCCTACGCTCCTCAATAGGAATTTGATTATCGAACCTTAGAACATGTACCAGAGCACCCTCCACCTCGAAAACCGTAGGTAGAAGCGGGGAAAGGTCCGGCCAATCAAATACCTGTCTCAAGAAGCCCTAGGCTTATCAAATGAGTACTTGAGATCATCAAGCAAGATACGACTGCATGGAGCGAAAACTTGGGATATGTGTTGCAAGATCACTCGCCAAAACTGTAATCGGTAATCTCCCACCGTGTCTCCTTAAGCTACCCCCCAATGGGCTTCTCCATCGGCAATGTGGCAGAGCCACTACCATTATCATGCTTTTTTGCCTCCATTCCTATAATTTATTGGTGAAACTTCCAACTACCCCCTTCAAATCTCTTCCCGCTAGCTTCTTGTTTTGAGAACCGAGAACTATGTGATCCTTCATGGCCTTAAAATCTTCTATTTCTTGTTGTTGTAGGAGAAGCAAGTATGTTCTTAGGCAGGAGACTATATCTGGTGATGTTGTGGTCCTTAGATGGTAAGTTGTCCCCTGTCTCTTTTATGCAAAATTTTTATTAGAATACTTGTTGATGCCCTAAATCTAAATCTTGTTTATGGTAATTTTGATTTTTGTTAAGGTGGAGGAGTGCTCTCTTGAAAGAATTTTGTTGTGCATTCTCTAGGGTATTTGCTTAGGGTGGTGGGTTTTTTTTTTGGGTCTCTTTCTGTACAGGCCTAGTTTTCCTTTGTTTACTTTGTTTACATGGATCAACTTGGATCCCATTTTTTGTGTTTATAAAATCTGCTCCGATTTATCTATCAAAAACAAAGAAAAAAATCTTTGGACAACCAAGACATGATTTTTTTTTTTTTATGGGGCACTAGAGAAATGCCCATCCTGTAGTGCATTTTTGTGTCTTTTTTTTTGTCCAACTCTATCAATAGGGTGTCCTCTGTTTTGAGGCATCATCATAAATTTTAAGTTAACTTTAATCTTATTTTATTTTCTAACATTTTATCTGAAGATGAGAAAATCATTTGCTTTCATTATCCTTTCTATGGGAAATCTAGAAAACACTAGCTAAAGAGAAGAATTTCATCCAGAAAAACTCAGAAAAGTCTTTGGAAAAACTGAGAAATTTTTCTCAAATTGCATCTCAGGGATTGGTTTTTGGTAGTTGTTGTTTCTATAGCTATTTTTGGATTTTTTTTAAAAAAGCTCCTAGATATGCTTAGACCATATTGGCTGTGGGAATTGTATTATTAGGTCTAGATACGCAAGAAAGAAAAAGCACCACATTTGGTCTAGATGTAAGATTATATTTCTTTTTTCGGTAGTTTGTTTAGTCTTCAAATACGTTGGGTGGTATATTGGATATAGCTCCTATTTATGTACACATGTTATAGATTTATTTATTTTTTGATATTTAATAAAGATTATATAGAAAAGCACCCAAATCAAACCTTGGTTGCTTGTCTTGAGTTGGTTATTGAAGCTTTCAAAGATTTTAAGCTTCTGGGTCATGTAGAATTAGAGAAAACTTCTTGTAAATGAAAAGTGGTCCTAGTGTGTACAGGTTGACTGAAAAAAAAGCTCTAAAAAAAATAAAAGATACAAACTTTTTGGAAGATAAATAAATATATAAAACATAACCAATCCATTTTATAGATGGATGAAGCTCAAATAAATTTTCCTAATTATTTGAATTTGAGGCTGACTCATTTTAATCACTTAGCAATCAGACCAACTCCCATCTTACCAAGTTGGTGGTTAGGATTCTTGCAGTGTTTAAGCCTTGGAGATTGAAGTTATTTTTTATTTTTATTTTTTTGCTTTGTTTTCGTTCTTTGGTAATTGTGATTTACGTAGGTGAAATAATGGGTTTGTTTGGTTTGCTAGATTCTGCAATATGAAGGTGCAACAGATGAAGGTTGGAGAGGAAGAATTGCATGGGATACTTTCATTCATAATCATCCAGGTCTTCTCTCTCTCTCTTTCTTCCTGTCTTTTTTATATTCTCTTTTTTTCTATGAATGAGTTGTAGATTTGTTAATAAAATAGACTTTTTATATAGGAGTTGTACCCTATGAAATAGTTCATTTATCAATATAAGAATAGCTCTCTTTCACACATTTTTTGCTTTCCTTTTGAAAAAAGTTTAATGGTTTCTATTGATTTTTCCTATGTCATTTTGCCAATAAATCATACAACATAAGTATACATACATTATGGGTGAATCACCATTAATGACTGAAATAGGAAAATTATACATCCCATGAGGATACGTAACATGTTATGTATGTACATCTAGTTACTTGCCGGTCTCCCATTTTTGTGCGTCTTTAACGACGGGAGTGCAAAGGTTTCGCATCATCTCCAAAAAGGAAAAGCCAAGCCTCATCGGTGATCAACTATCAAGGGCTGAATTCTAAGTCTAATGGTTTTTTAGTTAGACCATGTACAAACTGCTGACTCTTTCTTCCCCTATATTTTTCCCTTCTCGCTCCATCCGGAACCCTATTTTCCTTCCCAAGCTAGGTTTTTTTGCCTGGGAAGCATCATGGGGTAAGGTGCTTATGCTTGATCAACTTAAAAATAGAGGGATCTTTCTAATATATGTTTTTTTTTTTTTTTTTTTTTTTTGTGAAGAGGAAGATGAGACAAATAGATCATTTCATGGTTCACTGCCGTGAGAACTAGGTCTCGGGATCTCTTTCATCACTATCGCTTAAGCTCGCTTCCTATCTATTCGTTAAACCCTCCTCGCTGGCAAGGAACTAATCTTGCGTAAAACGCAAGAAAATCGGATTGCAACCCTCTTTGTCTTTTTAAATTGTCCGCAAGGTGAGCCAAGAGGGCAAATTCTTTCAAGGACGAAGTCCCTTTCATTACGTAATGAAAGTTTTTTTGTGCACTTTCAGGGTCACGGGAAATCAGATAGTATTGATAACACCGATTCTTTCAGGGATTTTTTTGTCTTGGTCGTGGTGGGAGACCGCAGAAAATTCCAATTTTCTAAAATGGCAAAATCGTAATTTCTAGTAGAAAATATGAAATTTTTCTGGTATCTCTGATGATTTAAATCGATTTCACTGGTTGAATCGCCTCACGAATCTAGCTTACGACGTCGAATTTCAGACAACAAATTTGCACGCTTTTAAGGTACCAGTGTCGAGTGTCGTGAAACGACATGTGATGTGACAAAGTCGCCTATAACATTTGATCACGACACATGTCGCATGAGCAGAGGACGTGAAATGGCCACAGATAAATACAAATATCAAAACTTGTGACACATATAATTTTTGGAACAAGTAATGAATGAGACAAAACATGAATAATGACCTTCTCCAAATTGAAAGAACAAAGGTGCAGAGGTCGAAAACCCACATGGTCAGAGATGGGGCGATTTTAGAGTGAGAAGGTGTGCCTTCAGGGATTCCCACGATTCGACTGCTTCTGCCTCCCGATGCGTTAGTTAAGAAAGTCACACACCTAGCGAGACTATGCGTGATACTAATTTGGTGGAGTTATGACAACCCAAGAGGTAGATCTTTCCTACTTATATTCTGGCTAAGAGCCGTAGTTCGAGGCTTTTTGTACCAGAACGCCTCAAAAGCTTTGAACCGAGCGGAGAAAATTCCTATTTAGGTGGTCGGAACAAGAACTCCGAGGTTTCACCGCTACGTGAATAGTGACATGAATATTTTTGTGAATTTTTATGATGTCGAGTGATTCAAAATGAATTGTTTCAGGTTTGTTAATTAGCCCATGTGAGCTAATTTTGGTGTAAATTTGATTGTGAATTTGCATAACATGTTTTATGTGATTTAATTATGTTAATATATATGCATGTGAATATATTAAGAATAATGGTCGGAATTGCATCATGCATTCCATATGCCTCCTGGGTGTACCTAGAATATTAGGTGTGAGTGCATGACATGAGATTGAAAGAAAAACGAACATGGTTGCGAAAGGAATTTCAATGGATGATTTTCCGGAGAATTGTGTTGGGAGATGATTCAACAATTACACGTCAAAGGAGGTCCATATGTCCGAGAAGGTTCCTCCAACACATTCGCCGAGGGTAGTCCATTTCACTTTTACCTGAACTTAGTATGTTTTCAAGAACAAACAGCTTTTGTTTTGAAAACCATATTTACTCGCATCAAGCTAAAGTATACGTGAGGAAGTCACGAGACTCGAGATACTGGGCCACACAGAGACATTCGAGCAGGTTCATGAATCGCTTGAATGTGAGTGTTTTCCATGCATGCATTCGTGGGAAGTAACCCACGAGGAAATTATCTCATCGGGCTTGCTCACCCCTGGCCGCAGATCATCATTCTTAGGTACGGAGCGATTTTAGCCAGCTGACTCATTAGAGGTCGTTTTGAGAAGAAAGCCGACTTGTGGCTTTACTATTGTTGTATGACATGTAGTAGAATTTTATAATTTTAATATATATTGGTATTAAGAGTAATATATTAACTCTTGAACTATGGTATATAGTTAGTATATTTTTGTGAGTATTGATGTAGGGGCCCAAGTGGCCATTATTTTACTCAGATTGCTGACCTCGCTTGGCCATTATCAATATCTGACAAAGCATGTGACTGTGTGTAGCTCTCCCGTACAAAGCCAGTACTCCGCTCGATTATGAGTGGTGCTCAAGTTACCCGACATTCACGAGTATTCCGTGGGCTGACGGTTGTCAACTAATTCCAGGCTCGCGCCACACAGTTGGAAAGATAGGTGAGTTCGCTTTTTTTCTTTTCATTTGTATACTCCTAGTGTATGCTTTGGGAGCTTCTTGGTCTTTTTTTGTTCAATATATTGCTTTTTACCAATAAAAAAAATCTAGTTACTTCTAGTTAAACTCAACATCTAGTTACTTCTAGTTAACATCTAGTTTCCTACCACACTGTTACTTTTTTCTTCATTTTGTCTGTACGTTATTATTGTTAAAAGTATATATATATTATTAAATGTGACAAAGTTTGAAGTGGCAATGAAGAAAGGATAAAGGACCATAGAAGTGGAATCACTACACTTGAAACCACTGCAGTTGATTTGTATCGTCGTTACAAGGTGTGGACTGATCTAATTAATGCTAATAAAGAAAACCCACCAACTCATCTAGCTTAATTATTCTACAAAGTAAGTTGGTGATTGATCATATATTAGAAATTTGACAAGAAGTGTGGGCATAATGAAGGACGTTGGTTTTTTATGCCTTCAGATTTTCTATCTCTTAGTCTAGACTTCTACCACGTAAGATCATCATGTCCTCCAGATTTTCCATCTCAGGATTGCATTGCAGGCGATTCTTGGACTGAGCCCTACTTCGTTTCGCACCACCAGCTTCTTACCCTTGCAGCAGCAGTGAAAGTTTATAGGGACAAGCACCAGGTTAGTATATGCTCTTTGAATTAAAATCTTAAAAGTATTCAATCAAGAAATGGAAAATGGGAGGTGGGAGAAAAATTATATATCCTTTTGTGTTGTTGTAATAATTGGAACTATTAGGGGAATTTGGAGAAATTCTCTTGTCATTCTTTGTAATGTCATGCAATATTGAAGGATAGTTCTCAAAAATATGGTTTTGTGGTCTGTTCGGTGTGGTTTTTTATCATAAAAAATCTAATTAGGACATCTACACACTAGGAGAATAATAAGGAAAAGAAAATGTGAAGAAAATTTTGAGGCAAATTTATGCAATCTGGAACGTGAGGAAAGAGTTAGTAATTTATCTTTCACTTATTCTATTTCCTTATTGAAACACGATGGAAGACAGGTTTAGTTTCTCATATGGGTTTTGGTATTTATCTTCCCTTTCTCTCATCCATTTCAAGACCCAAATGGAGCCTTACCTGCCAGAACTTGAGAATGGGTGCATCTAGAAAATTATACATCTTGTTTAAAACTCTATTTCTAGAAAGCAAGGGTTGGATTCTCTTCTATAATACACGCAAAATTGTTGTTAATCTATGAGAAATGAACTTTTTGGAATAGGTTCATTTAGACTTGATACATGATAATGAATTTTCTTTGGGAGCTTACCCATGTATATTTCTCAATATACATTGGATAATTCTAATAAAACTCTTAAAACTACTTGACTATGTATTCCATTTTTTATATCAAAGCATTGGTGCAACACTGTTGATGGTGGATTACCAAATTTCTTAAGCTTCTTTCCATCTATCTTAGGTTTGTTTTCTTATCAATAAAACAAAACTTACATGAATTTTTATTCCTTCTCATTGCATTTCGTGTGATGGATTGATGTTATACTTGAAAACAAGAAAACTAAGTTCTAAGAGAGCTTCATCGAAACTACATGTCAAAGGTATTCTGTGAAGTACTTTAGTATTTTGTTTGTTCACTGCTTTTGCAATTACCATATTTGACCTAGAAGATAGTTAGTTGATAGAGTAAAATCTTATAATCACTAAGGATTTGTGGATATGTCTATGTATACATGAAGAAGGGCCTTTATCATTAATCTAATTTTTTTATTGGTAGGATTCTCAACATGGGCTAGTGAGATTTTTTGATTAGTTCTTGTCTAGCCTCTAGGAAACTTTGTTTACTCCTTGCATGCACTTGGATGGGCTTCCAGTGCTCTCTTTCTCTTAATATATTAAATGTATCTTATGTTCTTTTACCTTTAAAAAATAAATAAAGGGCTTGTTTTTAAATTTCCATCAACCAAGTATCTTAGAGCTTTTTTTTTTTTTAATTTTATGTTTTCTTATTTTCTGTGCAGGTCGCAGGTTTTACCACAGCCTAAGTTGTATGCTTTACTCAAGTGCTTTATGCCTTTACTAATATTCCTAAATAGTAGTGTTGGTGGGTTACCAAATATTAGTACTAATATTTGTTCTTTTGTAGAAGGAATTAGATATTGTTGTTGAAATATTTTTAACATAATAGAGTTAGAGGAGTTATGTTGATTGTTTAAACTTGGTTATTATATCTCAATATCTGGTGATGTTTCAATTAGTAAAATTTGATTAATTTGAGGGCTTATTTTTCTTTTGTTTAATTATTTTAAAAAATTCATTATTTTAATAATCTAATATAAATATTATTTTTAATAGAAAATATTCAAACAAGATGTCTCTAAATACATTATTGATAAAAATTTATTGAGGATGACACTCCTATAAGTGTCAAGATTAAAAATTTTGTAAAAATCATTTCCCTAAAAAAATTAAAAGAGGGTGCTTTTAAAAGGGTCATTTAACAATATCAAAGATGATGCTTTTTTTAAGTGTCATCGATGTTTTGCCAATCATGACACTCCATAAAAGCGTCATTTATAGCTAATATATATAAGGACAGGCGAGGAGATGACGCTTTAGGAAAACGTCATTGTTTATCTTCCATGACACGTAAAAAACGTCATAGTTTTGGATTTTTCTTGTACTGGATGCTGCTCTATTTGAAAGGGAGAGAGTTGATTCGTGGCACGAAGGGTATTCTAGAATCAACAAAATTTATACCTATTTCCTCCTACTGTCGTAGAGCATGGCTATCGCAAAGATAAATGTAATTCTGCGCGAACACAGAGACGCTTTCTTCGCACAAACGACTTACAAAGTGGTGTTCAAAATGCAGAATTTTAGTTTGATTTGCCTATAAAACAATGAGGTTTAATGCTTTGAAACCGAAAAATGAAATGAAATAAAATATAAAGAATTCTCACATCCTATTATCGAGCTCGTTCTAATGGTAATCGAGGCCCTGCCCTTTTCCCTCGCATTGGGAGGATAACGATAGTCATTTCGAACCTAGTTTTTCATTAGTTATAAAAATTGACCTAAAAGAACTATCCTTTGGAAATGGAACTCACTTTCATATAGTGGAAAACAAGTCTCCTTGACTCACCTTCCAATGACTAATAGATGGTAACTAATGAATCTCAGTGGATCTAGCAATAAGCATCCATCGAACCCTAAAAGATTATCAACACTGATCATTCAAGGTGAATCTAAGGGATCTAAACCTGAGTTCAAAGGAAACACAAAATGTCGCGAGTACCGCGCAAAACCATGAAAACCCCGCTTGCTCAGGACTAGACTAAAGAAATTCTTCACTTCAAGGAGGAAAGGGTTCTAGCCACTCATCCTCCGAGGGTGTTTGGCTAATGAGAAAGTGGAAAGAAAATGAGAAGTAGTGCGGAGTTGTCGAAAGCTTCCCGCCCCATCGTTATTAATGATTCAAAAGTCTTACAACCAACAAAAGGTCTCCTGTTACGCAAGTGCCTTGGGGACCTATATAACGCCCAAAGCTAAGAAAATTACAAAAGAGTATGAATCGCCACTATTACAGAGGGACAATTTAGGCAAAACAAAAAAATTGTAGCAAAAAGTCAAAAGTCAGCTGCGCCGAATGGCCAGAGGGTAAGTGAATTGTGAGCACGGGGGGAATTCGTAGAGCACCGCGAAATTTCAGAAGACCGTGAAATTTCAAGAAGGGTCGGTGAAATTCGCGCCCGTGAGATTTCGCAGGCTCTCTTCTTTCTCGGCCTTCGCTTCCCTCTCTTCTTCTAGTTTCTAAACTACAGCTCTGAATTCAACTTGACTTCTTCGTGCTAGAGCTGACTTAATCATATTGGCATGAATAGCTTGTGAAAACTACAAAATTTGGCACAAAATGTGATTAGTAGTAAAGCTAGGACCTTAACATGCCAATTGGGTTAATTAGGGAGATTACTACACAAAAAGTCCTTAAAACTTGTATTAATAAGGGTGTAAAGGAAGACTATTCGGGGTATTAATCACCTCTAACCGACACATTGCTACCCCTTAGCAATGAAAGAAGAAGAAAGCAATCAAAAGCAAGGTGAACTATATACATCCGCAAACAAAAAGTTTTTCAAAATTGAGGGGATAAAACCCAACCTTCAGCAAGAGTCATCAAAATCCTACCCAATGACGGTCTCAAGAAGAGTAAATGCTATGCAAATTCAAGTATCAAAATACTGTCAACTCCTAGAGAACCAACCTAACACCTTTCACAAAAACCTAAGTGTTAACTTGATTAGTTTTCAAAAATAAACTGTCAAACTGTCCTCTCCCCCCAACCTAGCTTGTGTCTAAACTTAGCAAACTAACCAACCTCAATAAATTAGGACCCACTTTTATTCCATAACTCTTTCTCTTTTTTTTTTGTTGTAAGGGTGCAATGTTGAGGGTATTGAACTCACAAGTGTCCATGTAACAGGGGTCCACCGATGACTCCCAACCAATTAAGGTTTAGGGCATCAAGTCATAAGGATCTTTCTATTACTAACTCTTCAAGCCACCCTCCTGACTCTTAATGAGAATTCAAACTCCAAAGACTCACACTGCTAAACGCCACTCTATAAACCCACAACAGCACAAAGTCGATGACTCCCAACCAGTTGGCTTAACGCACCGGGTTTTAAAGACTTTCGCCATATACCCCTCGGACCGTGCTCGGGTTTCAAGACAAAGCGTCACAATTATTATTATTTTCTTTTTCTTTTACTTTTTTCTTTTTCTTTTCTTTCTTTCTTTTTCTTTTTTTGTAAAGACTCATTGGTCTTTTATTCAAGGGTCCCAACCTATTAAAGGTGGTCAAAAGTACCAAGCCGGACTTTTGCAAGGCTTAGGAGGCAAGGCAGTTTTTCAACCTATAATTAAAATCTAATGTGCACAATGTGTGGTTAGTTCAATGTGGAAGAAAAAAGGTTGAATACAATAAGAATTTCAACATGTTATCAACTCAACTAAGCATAACACTATTCTAACATCAACAACATTGGAACAAAATTTCACTTCTTATACTCGTAAGACGTGGGTATTGCTAAAAAAAGTTTTCTGAAACAGAAATCAAGCATGATCTAGAAACTAAAACATGAATTATATTGTAAAAAAACTAACTAAACTCAACAAGCCATTCAACTTACAAAATGTGACTTGTTTCAAAAAATATAGAATCAACACTTCCTTCCTTAACTCTCCCCCCAACCAAATTCCACATTGTCCTCAATGTGGTTATGGAGTGGAAATTTAAGGGAGGAAGTGATACCTCCTTAGAGAAATGTAGCCGGTTGTAGAGAGAAGGGACCACCTGAAACAAGAAATAAAAGAGAGGAAGTGTTAAACCAAAATATTAATAGTGCAAAATATGATCATGCCACAAGAATGGAAATAAAAAAGATAACAATATGCTTCCCAAAGATGCCTTATTCACCCATTCGCTTCAAATGACTGGTTGGAAGAAGAAAAGAGAAGTTAAAAGTGACCAATTGGACCATTTTGAAAACTACTCCTTTATCATAATCTCAAAAATGTTCTTTATGAATATATTTAGATTCTACACTCTCTAAGCTTTCCAATGATACCAAAATTACCTAAAACTAGAGTTCAAGAAAAGTTAGTACCTAAAAGAAAATAGGGTGTAGAATAGAGGATGCTAAAATTCGCAAGAGTCGTTAAATTCGTGTACTCGAAATTTCTGAGGAAATTTTTTATTTTTATTTTAAGGCAATGTATTGATTTTTAAATATATATTTTTATTTTTTAATATATATATATATATATATATATATATATATATATATATATATATATATATATATATATATATAAAGAAAATAAATTTTTTTCACAATGCTACAAGCATGCCAAATTGATCCCGCTGCATAAGCGAAGTAGTGATCCTGCAAAATTTCGCAACCCTTGAGAAATTTTATGGGTTTGCCTGCACCTCCCTTGCTGTAGAAATTAAGCACAAACCTGCAAAAATAAGCCAAGAAAAATTTTAAAAAAATGCAAGAAAATGAAAAATAAGCTAAAAAACAAAGATTAAATTGAAATTAGAGAAAATCTAAAAAGAAAAATTAAATAAATCAAAATAAAATAAACACAATAAAGTAAAATCAAACAAATGGTGGGAGACTGTCTCAAACCAATTCTCAAGCCTCGGTTGCCACTGAACCGTGGATTTCGTAATTGTTGAGGTTCTGGTGCTCCAAATCTGAACTAAGATGGTTTCAGTATCGGTCATCCACTGTGCCATGTAATATGAGCAGTTGGCGATGTCTATGATGTAGTGGCGAAAGTTTGAACATAGGCCACTAACTTCCTAAAGTATTGCACATGCGTGCAGATGGGATGGTCTTAGCAGTAGGTGTTTCAGGTGTTGAATGTGATACAAGTGGGAAAAAGTGATGTGCACCGGGTCGAGAGGGTGCCATCGCAAATGGGTTGTTTGGGTCAGTAATGGCACTAGGATTCAATTTCAGGGGAAGTGGCTTAAGAATAGGCTGGGGGCTTTTTCCACTACTTCCTTTTCCACTCGCTCTCCCGCCAAGCGCTAGCTGTGGAGATTGCTTCATTCTGTTGTTTACAATGCTCCTCCACCGGTGTCAATAATCGTGCACTCTTCCTCCTCGATTCTCTCCCCGTGAACATTATGTCGACGTGAGCCTTGAAATGGAGTGATGGTGGTTGTCAAATTCGGGTCAATATTAGGATCGTTGTGTTCTTTCAATCTTCTTATTCAAAGTGCTTTTCCACGTTGTCACCTGGTTAAATCGAACATTCATCGTCAGCTTTCTACACATTCGGGCCAATCAGACATTGACGCCTTCTTCTCCTCTCTATAAAAGTACCCACCACTTGCTTAAGTTCTATTGCTTGCTCAATCAAGAAGTTAATCGTGGTGGTTGTGGTGGCCGAGGAGTCACATAATATGAAGGAACAAGAGGTGCAGGCACATGGAGGTCTCTGTCATGAGACATTCGTGGTTCCCCAACCAGGGCTGTAAGTGCTTCCATATGGTGCATTATCGAGGAACAATAAGGTATGGGCACCACCAATGAGGGTGTCTATAATCCCTCATGGATCTATATGCATTAGGGTTTCTCTCCACCGGTATTGGATCGTGTTGCTCATCTTGGTAGTTCCATTTGGGCCAAGATTCAAATTCATAATCGGGCTCCTATAGAATACCGACTTCGATCAACTCGCTTGATCTCTAACCATCGAACATGCACTCAGAAGAATGTATGCATAATTCGTATTAATAAAGAGTATCCTACTTTTTTTTTTTTTAACAGTGAAATGAAACTAAAAAAAAAAAAATCGATTGTAAAATACTAAAAAGAATGATAAAAGAAAATTCACCAGAACATGTGATGAGGATCACAAGTGTTCAACAGTTCATCATTTTCACTAAGGCACCATCCCCGGCAACTACGCCATTTGCTTCATGGCACGGAGGGTATTCTAGAATCAACAAATCTCTACACCTATTTCCTACCTGTCAGAGCATGGCCATCAAAGATAAATGCTCTAGGGTCGAACGGCCAGGATGGGCTTTCTTGCATAATGACTTACAAGTGGTGTTCAAATTTGTGAATTTAGTTTCGATTTTAAGGTTTGCAAAATGCTGGGAGGTTTAATTTTTTTGAAACTGAAAATGAAATGAAATAAAATATAAAAGAGAGTTCTTTAAGCATCCCACATCGAGTTTAGGGTTCTAAATTCAAGAATCGAGGGGTCCTCTGCCCTTTTCTCGAGATTGGGAGACGACTCATAGTCATTTCCCTAACCTGCTTCTTCATTTAGCTATAAAAATTGACCCAAAACAACTATCTATTGGAAATGACACTCACTGAGCATTAGTGGTTTCATACAGTGGAAAACAAGTCTCCTTGACTCATCTTCCAATGACTAATAGATGGTAACTAATGAATCTCAGTGGATCTAGCAATAAACATCCACTGAACCCTAAAAGATTATCAAATTCGGGTCATTCAAGGTGAATCTAAGGGATCTAAACCTAGAGTTCAAAGGAAACACAAAAATGCCAGTGAGTACCTGCGTGAAAACCATGAAAACCTACAATTGCCTTAGGATCCTATACCCAGCAGCCTTTCACTTCAAGGAGGAAAGGGTTCTGGCCACTCATCCTCTGAGTTGTCATCCTCAAAGGGTGTTTGGCTAGTGAGAAAGTGGAAAGAAAATGAGAGAAAGTGAGAAAGGGCGAGAGTTGCTAAAAGCTTCCTTTTTATCAAGTATTAATGATCCAAAGTCTTTACAAATAACAAAAGGTCTCCATATAAAGGCAGCCTTGGGACTATACACCGCCCAAAGCCAAGAAAAATTACAAAAGAGCATGAATCGCTACATCGTTACATGAGGGACAATTCAGTAAAACAAAAATCGTAGCAAAGTCAAAAAGTCAAAGGGGTGTTTGGAATGGGCCTCGCAGCCGCAAAATTCCTGTGAGTCACCGCTGGAATGCAGCTCGCGAGATTTCTGCAAGGCCTTTCTTCTCCGCCTTTGCTCCTCTCTTCTTCTACTTCCTAAACTACATCTCTTAATTCAACTTGACTTCATGCCAGAACCCACTTGAATCACCTGGCATGAATACTGCAAAACCACAAAATTTGGCACAAAATGCAAGATTAGTAGTAAAGCTAGGACCTTGCGCTAAAACCCGTACATTAATAAGGGCGTAAAATAGCATTATATGTACTCAAGAGTTACCCGTGACAACAGAAATTGAGGAATAGTACACATGGTGGTGTGATTATAAGTGTGTATCATGGAGCCATAAACCTGGTACTCAAGATGGGTTTCTCATCGGTTACATTCAAACTTGATGCTAAGATCATTATTGATGCGTTCTACTCTATCAACCTAGATGATTCAGAGTTTGGTAATGTTGTTCAAGATTGTTGTTTGTTTTGCTAAGAGACAAGCTAACAAGGTTGCTCATGTTTTGGCTAGAGAGTCTTTTGCACTTGTTTGTCCTTTTAATTCCTTACTATCTCCTTCTTGCATTAAGGGAGTCTTGGTATCATATTTATCTTAATAGAAATTCCTTTTGTTAATATATATATAGAGAGAGAGAAAGAGAGATAAAGGATCTGCGATAAAGCATAATGAGTTTAAAACCTACATCCATGATTCGCCGACCATGATTTCATTTGACCGTAAAATGATAGAAAAAGATGTAGAGAAATGATTTCTTAAAGAAATTATATGTTGAATAAATAAATAATAATAATTTCTCTTTGCAAAAGAGTTTTGGATTAAAATACTATTTTTTTAAAAATACGAAATTAGTTTTAATTTCAAACTATTGCCCAATCTAGTGCATTTGGGCCATGTAGGTGATAGATTGGCAAATGTCGCTATCCTGAACAACGTTTTCACCATATTTTGATTGATAAAGCCGATGTACAGGACACCAGCTTATCTTAAAAAAATTTGTAATGTTGTTATCCTGGACACCGACTTATCTTAAAAACTTTTGTAATGCCGCTATCCAGGACAGCGGTAATCTCATTGTTGTAATGGCGTTGTCGCGAGAAAGACAAACTTTGTCGCGACAAATTCTGTAGGTTCGCACAAATTACGTAGTTTGTCGCGACAGCAAATCCCCTAAAACTCAGTTTAAAATTCCATTACTGGCCCCGCATACGCATCGCTACAAGGTGAAGTCTATCGCTACAAACTCATAGTCTGTCGCGACAAACTCACGCATCGTAACAAATCTCGAGCCCCGTGGATTTTGTCGCGACAAGCTGTGGAGTTTGTCGCGACAAATTTTGGATCTAAAGTGATAGTAATTCATTTTAAGAAGATTCAATTTTGCATGAAGCCCGATTACTTTAATATCAAATAAGACAATATTTTTTTTTAAATATTAATAAGATAAATATGAAAACAATTTAAAAGAACATAAAAATAAAATGACAATATAATTTTAAAATAAATAATTTTTTAATAATTAATATCAATAAATTGCTTAATACGAGATAAACTTTTTTCAACGAATACCTTAAATTAATAAGATAATATAAACTTTTTTTTTCAAATCTGATTTTTTTAAATTAGTTTTATCCTTTAATTTAAAACAAATTTTTTATGTTTAATTTTTAATTATTAAAAATTTATTTAATTTAAATTATATTGTCATTTTATTTTATATTATTCTTTTAAATTGTTTTTCATATTTATATTATTAATCTTTAAAAGAAATATCATTATTTTAATTTGTCGCGACAAACTCCAAACAACGTCATGGCTTTAAAGTGTGAAGTTTGTCGCAACAAACTCACAGTTTGTCCCGATAAACTCTAGCTCATAGGTTTGTCACGACAAATTGTAGAGTTTGTCATGACAAACACCAAAACAAGAGTTTATCGCGACAAACTCTAACTGTGTCGCAACAAACTTCTATGTATTAAGCAATTGTTATCATTCAGACATCCAGTATATATAATGAGTGAGCAATCCCATTCCTATCGGACAAATTCACTAAGAACTCCACAAGAACCTCCCGTACCAAGCTCGTCAACCGACAAATTACCGCTTAAGCCGTTCGTTAAAACCGTTGAAACTGCTCGAAACGTGCTATAAAATTTGCATTTAAAAAGCACACCTTTGGGATGAACTAAAATTCGACAAAGATAATCTGGCAGACGCGGTCAAGCCCGAAATACAAAATCACATGTATAAAACATACACTCCCAATATTTTCCAAAAATCCAACTACAACCATAAAGGACCTCTGGTCCTCATCAAAATATAAGATAAGAATCAATCCAACATAATTTCATCGCAACCAATTTTTCTCAAAACCATGCATGCATATTTTACAAAAGATATTTACATATACAAAATGTCACATTTTAACTTTTCCTACTTTTACTTTACATCTTATCTTATAGATAATCACAACACAACGTCTAAGACTGAAGATCCTGGAAAGGTCTTTCGACTTCAACACCTGCACTTGAAAAATTATTTAAAAATATAAAACTATGAGCCAAACAGGCTCAGTGAGTACTATAAGTTCTAAATGTTGCTATCTGCTGTATGTACCTCCCAATATGAAAATCTGTACATAAATGGTTGTAAAACCTGCTTTTATGAGAAAATTGAAGCTACTATGAAACTATTTTTGAAAACTTTGTTTAAAACTATGTCTCGTCAAAACTATTCAAATCCACACAATAAAACGGTTTTAATGGTGGTTAATATCTGAAAGTGCTATAATGGAAATCAAGTACCAACCACTGTGGCCCATTTCTAAAATACCTTAGACGTGATGCCAACCCTAATCGCATTCCGCAGTGAAACTCCCTAACACTACCCGCTTCCAATATGGTCCTGAACACTATGTGGGATCTCTATAAAACTTTAATGGAACTCCTGAACCAAAATGCTCATGATGGAACCTTGAACCAACACCTCATCGCCATGTACTAAGTCGGGCTAACTATCTACCCTCGAATGTGCAAAGGGCGACCACTATATAAATATATGCTAGATCGAACCCCCAATTCGCCTACCAGGCAATATAGTTAGTCATAATATCCCATAACCTTGCTATGCACAATCCGAGGATATATCCTCGACCTAAATCGAGCCGCGCCATCTAGGGTTTTGCTAAACCAAACAAACTGCTTCTTAAGTACCGAAATCAAAATTTTCTCGAGTATAACAAGTAGAGGTAAAAAAATGCTGGCAAAATTACATTATATTTTCAAAGCACTTTACAAACTTGTAATTTAAACACTGCCTTTAGCAAATCCATTTTGAGTACTCACCTTTTTCTCGACTAATTTGTTTCAATTTCACAAGCACCTAGATTATCGTCTGATGCTCCAATCAAGCCTACAATAATCCATACAAAGTACCGAAAATGCTCCCTCGCCTAATGCTTTAACCATAAAACATACAAAGGGCTTTCAGCCAACTATATCGAAACAAACTCGATTCTAACAAAACTTTACGCTACAACCTATCTTGACAAGATTACTGATAATATGAGGTGAAATTGACCAAAATGTCCCTACACATTAAATACCCCATAAAAACTATTTGTTTTAGCAAACTTTTAACACAAGGGACTTTCCATAGAGTCTAAAAACACTTGAAAACATTTCTGAAAATTCTGTCCCACTTGTCCGACTACAATCTCGGGGGTCTCTCAATCCGAACTGGTCCAAAATGGGCCCTAAAATTAAGCTCGATCGGTCTCAACACGCTCCCAAAATTCCTAAAATTCAAACTCTGGCCTAAAAATTTTGGGAGTAAAGCTTACTAATTCTTCATGGCTCTAAAAAAATTTGCTTCATTACATAGCATTTAGGCTGTAACAACTCAAGTAGGAAAATTCTCACTGAGTTTGCCGAAATGCTAAGCTTTTGGTACATACGTGTAGCTCTCGTCAAGGTGACCAACTTTGCTCTTCGGCTCTCGACGAAAAATCTACGATATCGATTTCCAGAATCCGAGAAAGAAACGAAGAAAAGAAAATAAAAAATAAAAAACCTCTCTCCACGCCATTCACGCCTTCCCTGTTCGTCCGTCTCTTTTTGACTTTTATGTTTTTTTTTAAAAATCTTTTTCTTTAATTATTATTATTATTTGATAAATAATTTTTCTGGTCCATTTATCCCGAAAATTTATTTCTTATTCAGTTCACTTTATCAGAATGAACTAGATCAAACCACTTCTCGAATCTCGAGATTTTTGTAAAATCTCATCCCCGAAATCCTCGCGACTTATCATCCGTAAAATCGTAAAATATTTCCCCGACCGGTTCTAATTCAACGAATTTTCTGGGTCACTAGATTTCTCGCGAGACGAATTTAATTCAAGATACTCCGTTTCGTCATCCGAGATCTAGAAAATTTTCTGATCTCCTCGAACTCTTATGGATCATTATTATTATTATCCTTTAAAAATTCCATAATTGGAATTCTCACCCTCCACTTTCCTTAATTGCAAAAGTTATCACAATTCTCTTTGAAAAACTCATCATTTCACCCTAAAACAATCTTCACCCTATTATGGCACTAAAATAATTAAAGAAGCCCTTGGTGCATATACCGTACACCCTCTCGAGACGGGGAATTACAAATCCTCCCTCCTTTAGAACATTTCGTCCTCGAAATGAACAAAACTAACATAAAGAGGATACCTTAATCTTAAAACAACTGAGGATATTGACTGCACATCTGAGCCTCTCGACCCACGAGCCTCCTTAATCCCATGATTCCCCCATAAAACTTTGACTAACTAATGACCTTATTCCGTTGTGTAAATCTCGCCTCTCGGCGATCTACTATCTCGCACGCTGCTCCTTATAGATCAAATTATCTTTAGTTCTAAAAGGTTAATCTCCTCGAGTACATGGGAGGGATCTGAATGCATTTGTAAGGAGCATGATACATGAAAACACATATGAACCTTAGACAACCTGTGAGGAAGGTCTAATCTATATGCTACTGGGTCCAACTATGACAATAATCCCATACGTCCTATGTATCCGGGGCCTCAAATTTTCCGCGTCTTCCAAATCCGAGGACACCTTTCCAAGGGGAAACTCTGAGGAAGACCCTATCGCCCACCTTAAACTGTAGATCCCTACGACGTTTGTCCGCATAACTTTTCTGTCTGTCCCTGGCTATCTTGAGTATGTCTCGGACAATCTGGATCTTATCTAAGGTAATATGTACTAACTCTGGGCCTATCAGTCTCCTCTCTCCTACTTCATCCCAAAGATATGGGAGTACGACACTCCGATCATACAACAAGCTCAATGGAGCCATGCCTATGTCGGATTGATAACTCGTTTGTTAGCTTAACCCATCGAGATAAATGCGATCCCAAATTTTCCTTAAACTCTATCACGCATGCTCTAAGCATATCCTCTAGCGTCTGAATAGTTCTCTCTAACTAACCATCAGTCTGAGGATGGAAAGTTATGCTAAAGTGTAACTCAGTCTCATGGCACCCCGTAAACTAGACCAAATCGATGAATTCGGGGTCTCGTCCGAGACTATCGATATAGGAACACCATGTAATCTAACTATCTTCCACATATAATTAAAGCCAACTTGTCCAATCCGGGTCATCATCGCTAACCGGGAGAAAATGTGCGGATTTCTTTAGTCTATCCACCATCACCCATGCGGCATCGTGTTGTCTCTCGAGTTCTCCTAAGCCCTAACAAAATCCATAGTAATCTTATCCCACTTCCATACAGAACTTAAGGGGCCAGATCTTCCCGCGGCTTCGGTGCTCGTCTTTACCTACTAATAGGTAGGCATCTGGATACAAAATCTGCAATTTCATTTTTCATGCCCTTCCACCAATAATGCTCCCCCGTGATTATGATACATCTGTGCTACTGTGGTGCATAGCATATGTCAAGAGTGAGCCTCTTCCATGATTTCCTTTAGTTCACCTATTTCACACACATTCACTCCTCTAACTATTATGCCATCGTCTATGATCTCGAACTCGGTTTCCTTATCACCTCAATCTCGCCTCAACTTAATCATCTCTCCTAAATTTGCTTATGACCTTCTCGACCGATCCACGAGCAGTGACGAACATAAAATGACGATGCCAACGGTGTCCACATGTCATTTACACCTTAGCCCGAACTCCCAAGATCTCAACTCTATTAACAATGGGAGATATACAGTTGCGAGATAACCTGTAGGAACCCTACGGTTTCGGCAAGAGCATCAGCCACTACATTGGCCTTCCCCGGATGGTACTCTATCATGCAATCATAATCCTTAATCAACTCCAACCACCGGCGCTGCCTTAAGTTAAGCTCTTTCTAAGTGAAGATATACTGTAGGCTCTTATGATCGGTGAATATCTGACAGAGAACACCGTATAGATAATGTCTCCAGATCTTTAGAGCGAAAATCACTGTTGTTAGTTCTAAATCATGGGTGGTAGTTACGCTTTCGTGCTTCTTTGGCCGGCCGGGAAGCACAAGCTATCACTTTACCATCTGCATGAAAACACACCTAACCCTTGTGGAGGCATCAACGTACACCACATAACCGTCCTTTCCTAGCGGTAGTGCTAACCTTTGGTATCGTCAATCTCTGTAGCTCCTGGCTTATGCTAGCGGTATCTAACCACTTTCGAATTTACGATCCTTTTTCAATAGATTGGTCCTTGAGGTTGCTAACGAAAATCCTCAACAGATTTCTGTAATAACACCTTAATCCAAGGAGCTGAACTTCAAAAACATTCGTGGCGACTTCGATTCACTATAACCGATCTTAAAGGATCCACTAATACCTTGAAATGACATGACTGAAAGCTACTTTGTCCAACCAAAGCGCACTTACTAAACTTAGTGTATAGCGCTCTCCCCAGATCTACCATCTTGTCAGATCACTCACGCATGTTCCTCTGGATTGCACCAGTACTAAGTCATCATCGATGAATCTTTGATCCACAAACTTATGTCTAATCTGATAATACGTTCATCAAATCCATGAGCAGCGGTGGGGCATTAGTCGTCGAATGGCATCACTAGGAACTCATAGTGGCGTATCTCAAATCTGAAGCGGAGTCTAGAAACATCATTCTCTCGGACCCTCAGGCGATGGTAGCGACCTTAGGTCGATCTTAGAATATACGAGATCCATTACGGGTGGTGAATAGGCTCATCCCCATCACGAGGAAGTGGATACTAGTTGCGTATTGTCGCCAGGTCAGTTGTCTATGAATCATACACAACCCGTAGCTTCCATCTTTCTTCTTTACGAAGAAGCGGAGCTCCCATGGTGAGTACTAGGTCGGATGAAGCCCTTGCTTAGCAATTCCTCGATTATGCCTTGGAATTCTGACTCCTCACGGCGCCGTGCATTGTGGAGGAATGGATATCGCAGTCACGGAATCGGTTTAACCGCGAACTCAATTGCTGCATCCGGGGTAAACCTAAAATATCATCTGGATAGACATCTGGGAACTCTTTGACTATGGGGATGTCTTCCAGCCGTGTCCCCTCTTGTCTCCCTATCCTGCAAAATGCTAAATAATCTGTGACCTTTCAGAAGCATTTTCGAGGCGGTCATGGCATTAATGAGACTGAGGCGATCTCTCTTCACGATTCCCAGAAATATACTTTGGTTCCTCGGCCGAACCAATCTTACTTCTTTCTTATAACAATCTAAGGTGGCTACATGCGGATAGCTTGATCCATACCGAACTATATCGAAATCATGGATACTATCAAGTCATGGAAAATCCTTGTGCGGATCACCAATCACCACTGAGACTATCCTTTGAATATCATAAGTATCCCCATTGGGTACAGAAACCACCATACGACCATCTATAGGCTGGGACTCTGATCCGTACCTCGAATGGTACCGGGGTCAAATGAATGAGTGGCTCTTAGGTCCACAATGATATGCATCATGATCGTGAACCGAAATCATACCAAGTATCGCCCTGTGATGCATCTACCTCCCGCGAATGTGATCAGAATACCGAGCCCGAGCAATGAGTCCCACTCCGAATCGCCAATCGTGGTACTCACTCTCGCCTCTCGCACCCCCACCGCGACCTCTACTGTGTGTCAGACTTCCACCTCTCGCCCGAACCACCCCTACCGGTACTCGACCGGGAACCACCCGGTGCCCAGGGTAGACGCTACTGCACCTACCCCGCAGTCTCGCAGCCTACTAACCGTGACGCCCCTGATAAAGTGACCTTCCTGCCCGTAATTGAAACATCCTGTCATGTTCATCCTGCACTCTCCGAGATACCTCCTCTGACATGTAGGGCACAATGGAAAAGATGACTCTAAATCACCACCTCCTGGGGTCGGGCCGGCGATCGGGGACAGCATCCCCCGCTAGATGCTACTCCTCGTCCTGAGCCTCTACCACTGGTCCACTTCTTTCCTTTCTTTCTACTAGACTGACTGGCGGCTGACTAGTGCTGGGAGCACCTCTCTTACTGTTTGGCCGCCCTTTAGTTAGAACTAAAACTGTCTTTTTTACCTTTAGTGCAGCCTCAACCAGCTCTCCAAAGTTATTTTGAGATGCCCAGGCTAGATGAACTTTAATTCTGACGTTCAAGTCGGCCATGAATCGCTTACACTTATGTTCCTCATTTTCCTGTATCATAGGCACCAAATTCACGTAGCTCGAAACCTCTCGCCGTATTCTATCACCGCCGTGGATCGCTGCTCTAACATGAAGAATTCTTCTATTTTTGCATCCTGATAACTACTCAGGTAAAATCTATCTGTAAATGCCCGCTGAACTCGGGTCCCGCGACTCCTCGAGGGTGTCCCTCCACGGCCTCCCACCGCCCTGGCCCCGGGCCACGCCATCAAGAACCCTAAAAGAGGATTTTCGTCATCCAACACCCCATCACCGGATAAATTCCCACTAACCATGTCTAGCCATACGCCGCCTCCGCTGCTCCGCATTCATCATAAGTTTTAGCCCCTAATTTTGTGAGCGCCTATCATGCCCTCTCGGGCTTCGAGGCTCCCGTGCCTCGACTCCGTAGCCGCTGAACTGACTGTATAACCCGATCCATCGTCTGTGTACCGCCACTGGCCCGCGGCCCTCGATGGTTATGCTGGGGGCTGATTCATCAAGCACTCGATCTAGGGGTGCTCACATATCCTCTCGGTGGTGCCTCCGATGCGGAAGTCCTGTGATCGACCTCTAACAATTCGCCCGCACATAATGCCGTAATTTCAAGGATTAAAGATTTAGTGACACTTTTCAATATTTGATGCATGCAAGGATTTAGCAAAACAATGTAGGTTGGGTAATAGGAAAATCATTATAAAAATATTTATAGGAAATACCGTGGAAAACGCCACAAAAAACGTGCGAATCCATCGCCTAAAACCGCTCGATACCAAATTAACGCACCCTTCCTATCGGCCAGGAATTCACCTAAACTCCACGCAACCTCCCGCTCAAGCTCACTGACCGACAAATTACTATGAAGCTAAGCCGTTAAAACCGTTTGAACCGTTTTGAAAACGGGTTATAAATAACAAATTTTGTACTTAAAAGCACACCTTTAGATTTAATTCAAATTGGCAAAGATAACGGCCGCATCTGGTCAAGCCCGAAATACAAAATCACCTGTATAAAACATACACTCCCAATATTTTCCAAAAATCCAACTACAACCATAAAGGACCTCTAGTCCTCATCAAAATATAAGATAAGGAATAATCCAACATAATTTCATTGCAACCTGTTTTTCTCAAAACCATGCATGCATATTTTACAAAAGATATTTACATATACAAAATGTCACATTTTAACTTTTCCTACTTTTACTTTACACCTTATCTTATAGATAATCATAACACAGCGTCTAGGACTGAGGATCTTGGAAAGGTCTTTTGGCTTCAACACCTGCACTTGAAAATTTATTTAAAAGCAGAAAACTATGAGCCAAACGGACTCAGTGAGTACTATAAGTTCTAAATGTTGCTATCTGCTGTATGTACCTCCCAATAAGGAGCACCGCATTATTAAAATGGTTGTAAAACCGTTTTATGAGAAAACCGAAGTTTTTGGTTATAAAACCATTTCCGAAAACTTTGTCGAAAACTATGTCTCATGGTCGGGAAACCGCTTCAAAACTATTTCGCGGTCGAAAACCGTTCGAAAACTATTTCTCGCGTTGAAAATCGTTTACCGGTGGTTAATATCTCGAAAGTGTTATACCGAAATCAAGTACCAACCATCGTGGGCTCATTTCTCGGGAATACCCTAGACGTGATGCCACGGAACCTAGCATCGGTAGTGAACCTCGAAACACTACCCGTCTAATATGACCCAGTGAACACAGTGGGATCTCTATAAACATAATGAAACCTCGCAACCAAAATGCCCGGTGATGGAACCTCGGAACCAACACCTCATCGCCATGTACTAAGTCAGCGCGCTAACTATCTATATACCCCGAATGTGCAGAGGGCGACTCACTATATAAATATATGCTAGATCTAACTCCTAATTGCCGACCAGGCAATATAGTTAGTCATAATATCCCATAACCTTGCCATGCACAATCCGAGATACATCTGACTAAAAACTGACCTGTGCCATCTAGAGGTTTTGCTAAATCAGGCCAAACTATTTCTTAAGTACTGAAATCAAAATTTTCTGCTGAGTATAACAAGTGGGAGGTAAAAAAAATGCTTTATAAATTACATTATATTTTCAAAGCACTTTACAAACTTGTAATTTAAACACTTTCATTTTAAAAAACGATTTTGTGTACTCACCTTTTCTCGACTCAATTTCTTCACCTCTGTCAAGCACCCTAGATTGATTACCTGATGCTCCAATCACCTACACAATCCATACAAAGTACGAAAATGTCCCCGCTCAACGTTTTAACCATAAAAACACATACAAAGGGCTTTCAAAGTGACTATATCGAAACGAATCTCGATTCTAACAAAACCTTACGTGCTGGGCCCCATCTCGATATGACATTGATAATATGAGGTAAAATTGACCAAAATGTCCCTACACATTAAATGCCCCATAAAAACTATCTGTTTTAGCAAACTTTTGACTCAAGGGACTTTCCATAGAGTCTAAAAACACCCGAAAACATTTGTGAAAATTATGTTCGACCTGTCCGACTACAATCCTGAAATTACAATTCGAACTGTCCGAAAACAGTCTCGAAATTCAGCCCGGATTGTCCGAACACAGTCCCAAAATTTCTAAAAATTCCTAAACTCAGTCTAAAAATTTTGGGACTGAAGTTTACGACCTTTCACGGCCTCTAAAAAAAATTTCAAGCCATTACATAGTATTTAGGCTTAAAATAACTCAAGTAGGAAAATTCCCTACCTTTTGAATTTGGTCGAAGTGCTAAGCTTGTACCTACGCCGTGAAGCCTTTACATCGCATAAACAACCTTTGCCTTCTCGCTCCGACAGACCCACGCCCGATTTCCATAAATCTAAAGAAACGAAGAAAGAAAATAAAAATAAAACCTCTCCACGCCATTCACGCCCTCCCGCCCTCGTCCGTCTCTTTTGACACTTTTATGTTTTTTTTTTTTTTTAAATCTTTTTCTTTTAATTATTATTATTATTATTATTATTTGATAAATGATTTTGGGGATCTCATTTCTATCCCAAAAATATTTATTTCTTTTCAGTTCACTTTATTGTAAATGAACTTAGATCAAGCCACTTCCTGACTTCCGAGATTTTTGTAAAAATCTCATCCCTAGAGTCCCTAGCGACTTATCATCCAGAAAATCGTAAAATATTCTGACTGTCTCATAATTCAACGAAAATTTTCTAGGTCACTAGATTTCGCGAGACGAATTTAACGGCGCAGTCCATTTCGTCATCTAAGATCTAGAAAGTTTTTAGGCTTCCCTGAACCCTTATGGTAATTTATTATTATTATTATCCTTTTAAAATTCCATAATTGGAATTTCACCCCTTCACTTTCCTTAATTGCAAAAGTGCCACAATTCTTTAAAAACTTTATCATTTCACCCTTAAAATAACTTTCAAAATTCTATTATGGCACTAAAATAATTAAAGAAGCCATTGGTGCACATACGGTTACACATACCGTACACCCTCTGGGATCTGGCTACAATGAGCTCGATCCCTCATTGTCGGGTCAGATCATCTCATTTATCACAGATTTGCATGTGTCATCTTGCAGCAATTTTATGACCCGCTTCAAAGATAAACTCTTGAAGAATTTGGTATGTAGAGTAGCTTTAGCGACTACACAACGTAAATTCAATAGGCATATGACTACAATTGGGAGAATTAAATCGAAAGCACAATAATGGTTAGAGACGATCCCTCTTGAGATATAGAAACTTTCACATGATGGAGGTTGAAGATATGGGATAATGACTACCAACATGTTCGAGGTATTTAACAGTGTTCTTAAAGGAGCTCGCAGCTTACTAATAACTGCATTAGTTCAGTTGACCTTTTTCCGCCTTAATAGTTACTTTGTTGCAAGGAATGAACAAGGTGCTAATAGATTGACATTAGATGAGCAACACACTCCTTATGTTGATGCTCAGATTAAGGCCCGTATGGTTAAGGCTAGATCAATGGAAATTGTTCTTTACAATCACATCCAGGGATGATTTCATGTCAAGTCAATGAGTGGTCGAACACAAGGCCTCAACTTACATGACCAGAAATGCACATGTGGTAAGACATTGATATATGGATTCCCATGTAGCCATATAATAGCAAGCATGTCGCGATCGATGTTTTGATTTTCGACATTTAATCTCAAGGCTACTACACTACGCTAGCTCATACCTATGATACTTGGGCAAGCTTGTTTCATCCCATATTCAATGAAGATGAGTGGTCTCTTTATGATGTTCCTACGATTGTACCTCCTTAGTCAATGAAATGCATACGCAATGGACGCTCTAAATCAACCCGTTTACATAATGAAATGGACGTTAGAGAAGGGAAAACTATTATCACATGTGGGTTGTGCAAACAATGGGGTCACAATAGGCGATCTTGTAAGAATAGAAATCAAGTTCAGTGAAAGAGATGAATTAACTCTTTTTCTTTTTTTAAGGCAATTTGCTTGTCATGTTCGTAGTTGCTTTGTATAAGACTTATGTACGAATTTTTATTTCTTAGATTATAAAAGATTTATGTACCTTATATAAGTAAATGAGACATCATTCTTGTACATGGTTTTTTTGTTCATTGCCTTATTAATTAGTAATTGCATTCATGACTATTATACTAGTATCTCAATGTTTTTTGTTAATAATTATATTGTCTTCGTGTTATCAATTACAAATATGGCTTTCAAAGGGCTTCATGATTCAAATCCATTGGTCTTGGTATTGCAGGACAGACACAAGTCGCACTTAGTAGATACAGAGTAGGTATCTATTTTATTAAATATCAAATACTATTACATATTGTTGGTGTAATTTATATATTATCAATTATAAAATTGGTTTCTTCATTACTTGTAGTTCCAAGAGGTACTCCACCCTCGACAGCAGATGAAAGCCTTCATTAGTATGTGGAGGATGGATATACATATTTGTCCATATGTGATTCGCTCGAGATTTTACTGTATATACCGCTTGGGCCACATCATGATCAATTGGCCACTCATCACTTGTCTCATCAAGAGATGGCGACTCGAGACACACACATTTTATATACCCATCGGAGAGATGACAATCACGTTACAAGATGTTGCTATCATCCTTAGACTCCGTATCCACGAACCAGCAGTCACCTGGACATGTGTGTTCGATGTGGCAGAGTTGTGTGGGAAGCTGCTCAATGTCACCCCACCCGCTAATGCTCTAAGAGGATCCGCTATCTCCATACAATGGTTATGTGACCAGTTATCCACCCAGCACCTGATGCAGATGAGGTCACTTTAGAGCGAAGTGCGCGTGGTTTCATCTTAGTGTTGATGGGATCCTTCTTGTTTACTGACAAGAAGGGAGTGCTTGTCCATCTATGATTTCTCCCACTGCTACGAGATTTGACGCAGACTGCGGCTTATAGTTGGGGTGGTACAATACTAGCATGATTATATCGAGAGTTATGCCGATCCAGTTTGGATCGTAGATGCGGTATTAGCGGTTATATTGCACTGTTACAGGTATCCATAACTTTATTTTATTACATATACATTCATATACACAACACATCACTAGTTGGCTTACTTTTGTTTATTTTGTATTTAGCTATGGTCTTGGGATAGACTTCACGTGGTGACCCACTTGGGTGACTCAACAAGATATCCAAGACATCCAATCGCTCATGCCTTACATGATGATGACGTCGATGTTGTCAATGGAGATGTAGCCGAGGTCGTTTTTCACAATGGACGGCCAACTTGTACCGAGCTCGAGCCGCCTCGTTGGGGTGTAGGTGGAAAGTACCTGACATGGGTGCAGCTAACTCATCCGATAAAAATTCTCCTATACCGAGATCGGGATGCACAAACTCTTGATCATGGTGTGGGAATATGTAAAAGTATATGGTTCTCTAGTAATTCCATTCATATTCATGTCAACTTTATTAACATCAAGTGTAAATGTGTAGGTCTTATGGCAGCTATACGTCGGAGAGTTGGTTGACCAGCTACCAGATATATGCTTGTCTGATCAGGATATCTAGTGGGCGATGTCATCGCTTATATGTTTTGGGACTGTTGAGTGGCATCGTCCAAAGCTAATCTTGCGCCAGTTTGCACTACACCAGGAGATACCTACATCTTACTCTTATGACTAACAGCTACATATAGTAGATGCACGTGGACTCCACTCTCGAGAGATCGGTGATGTATTATGCTCCATACACTGCCTTATGGGATGCGCGAGCAAGCAGGATCATCACTACACCCTCTATGGTGCGTATTATGGACTTCCATGATCCATATATGTAGTGGTATCATCGTATTACACAACGTTTGATGACACCACCACTCCATAAGGATGAGATGAGGTTCCATACTACAGTAGGTACAACTCAGGTTTGGTAAGTTTGAGTACTGTGTTTCTAAAGTGTTTTTCAAATTTGAATCAATCGACCACTGTATTTATAATTGTTTGGTTGGTTCTTTTAGATCTCTGTCATGGCTGACATGGTTAGTCGCTCGCGTGGGGCTACCATTGATTTGGTGTACGACTTACATCATATTGCTAGATCAAGGTTACACCGTGATCGAAGAGTAGCATCAAGACGCCATCTACGATCAAGAAGCATCTACTATTAATGACCATCCACACCTCTGGCGCCATCCACCCGCCTCGTATGTCATCCATTCAAGGAAGAGGAAGAGGAAGAGTTGATCGGCGAGGTCGTGGTCGAGATGGTGGATGAGGTCATGGTTGAGATGGTGAGGGAGGCTAACTGAGCCGATTGCCTACTCCATACTTCCAATCGTGGAGAGACTCCTAGAAAACCTAGATTTCTGAGGAAAAGTAAAACGATAAATTTTGGTTAAAATACGAAATGTTTCTAGATCTCGAATGACGAAATGGACTTCACCGTTGGAATCGTCTCGTGAAATCTGGCTACCATGTCAAATTTCTTTGAATTCCGAGACAATCTGACTTCACGTTATTCATAAAATCCATGGTGAAGATACCAACATAGAGCGGCCGACTGTGCCACATGTCATGTGTTGTCAACAAAGAGCCTGGCGGACCTATAAGAGACATGTGGCAACACATGATTAGAGAGAAATCCAAAGTAGATGGATAAGGTGATGGGCGGGTAATCCAAGGAGCCAACTGCATGACACAAGGTGTGCATCTCCAAACTCGCTTGTGACCAAACAATACGAGAGGAAGAGAGAAAAGGAAAAAGGGAGAGAAGAAGAAAGCTTAGGGAGAGAAGCTCCACCTTCTCTCTAAGTTTTCCCAAATGACTAACTCATGCTTTCAGCGAGTAAAGAGAAGAGTTCATCTCATGGCAATGAGATGACTGAATGGGAGTTTCAACAAATTTCAAGAGGTATATTTTTCTCCTACTGGTTTAATCTTTATCCCAGGTCATTCAAATGGCATGGGTTGTGCGAGGCCGTAAAGATAGGAACCGTCCCAAGACTTCTCAGATGTTGTGAAATTCGGGATTGTTTTCAGACAGTCCAGGGACTGATTTTTAGACTAAGTAATTGTTCTTGTGAGCCATTTTTATGTGTTTTGGCTAAAATGAATAACGTTATCGGGTGGTGTTCGCCATGGGTTGTTCGCTGCAATCAACTGTAATCGCCATTTTGATCATACACAAACTTTCGACTTTTAGAACTGGTTTCAGGAGTAAATGGTGAATTGGTAGAGTCCTTCAGGCAATAGAATAATAGTAACTGACAGTTTTAATTTCATCGACCTCCATAGCTCAAGTTATATCCGCTATCCAAACTATTAAGTAGTATCGGTCAGTCATTAACTCGCCAAGAGCCAGCCGCAATAGGTTGGTTCGCCAAGAGTCAACTGGTAGCTGGTCGCTGAGAGTCAAATGGTAGGAGTCGGTCGGCTGGACAAACAATTAGACTATAGAACTGAACTGAACGCCATAATCCTTCGTCTGGAACTCCGCTTTCGTGTTCTGACTTCATGAAAAAGCTCACGGTTGGGATTTGAAAAACAATATCTGTGAGAGGCACAGTAACATAAATTTTCAAATCTATTTTGTGGCTGCCGCCTGTTAGAATCAAGGTCGCTAGGGTCATTTTCACAGGATCTCCCAACCTCAGACGGTCATAACTTCTTCAACCGAACTCTGCTTTCTCGTGTTCTCGATCATGGTGCCAACAGTCACGATTTAACACAATCTCTATGGAGATTACAGCAACTGAGCCTATTAGGTTGAGTCAATAGTTTATTCATTAGGATTGTCATGTAGACCCACCTTCTAATATTATAACTCTTCGGGTCTAAATTATCGCAGTTTTGACTCATGAGTTCATTGAACTACATTTGATCCATGTTTGTGATATTTGTGGAATTTGACCAAGTTAGTTAATAAAGAAATAGCCATGATTTAATAGTCATGTGAGACCTCCACCTTCTGGTCATATACCTTCGCCCAACCTCGCCAACAATCTTAGACCTCATGAGCTTCACTGAATCACGATTCAAACATGTTCCTGTGAGGCAATGACATCAGAACTGGTTGAAATTATGTTTGCACCTGGAAAAAGGTGCGTTGGTTAGTCGCTGAATAGTCGTTTAAATACGACCAGCCATGGTACATCAGTCACAAACCGCAAGAACACAGCTTACAGCCTAGCTGGGCTGGCCGCAGAAACTAGTTTGGTTGAATCATATTGATTAATTAACAACATGGTTATTGTCCGTGAAGGGACAAAGTGGAGGTACCCCGTCGATGGGTCTCAGATTGGGGCTACGTCGATGTTATCAAGTAAACACACTATGTTGGTTCAGGTGTGGCATGAAGACATGATTGAACTAATTTTGAAAAAATCTTTAATAGAATGTCCAACGACAATAAGATGAAATATGGGATGAGTATGTGCAACATATAGTTCTCATTTTATATGTAGCATAGATAAGTAGGCAATGGGTATTAATTAGATTAATATGCAACAAAACATCATTATGGAAGTGGAGTATGGTCGGACTAGATTGTGTTAAAATTAAGTGATGTCATATACATTGTTTGTGATCACACTGATGGTGTTTATTTATGGGTTCACACACACAAAGTCCAAATGAGTCGTGACCGTTAAGGAAATGGTAAAGGATAATTATGTGTCGGGTAATGCTAGTTAGAAGATAGATTCTTCCAGCAGAAAAGACTCCATCAATTATGGTCTATTAGTCCCCCAACCTGAAAATGAAAAAGTCTAGGTTTATGAGTTCGCCATAAGCACATCAAAACATTACCCATAAAAAAGGCTCATGGTTGTAAATGAAATGTGAAAAGATTAAGAACAATCTTTGATCACATCGAAGATAATAGTTCAGACACCTTCCGTATGAAGGTGCAGAGCTAGTAGAGGACTGGTATATAACACGATTTATTTCGTTGATGACATATGAACATCATATCTTAATGAACATGCTTACCACACTATCAAAGTTACGACTTAAAGTGAAAGAACTGATGAGATTATCACTACCTGTTTATTAACTGTCAACTCTTTCAAAGTAAGAATATAACTGATTTGATATCAATAATACTCCATTATCAATTAATAGAAGGATTGGTAAACATATTTAAATAATTCATTGAATATGTTTATAAAAGATAAGAGTCACACCAAACTTTTTAAAATATTATAAGAAATTGGTTATTTGTAAGAAAAATATATATAAATGGTCTCTATTATAAGAGATGGTGCTAGATTTTGTTAATCTATTATTCATAGTTTCACGTTGATCAAGTTTAACTAATCCCTTAATAGGCGTCATTAATCTATACTTCCTCATCAATCTACTTTATATCTCCATGACTACACGTTTTCCACGCCCCCATACATCATACATCTTTACTCATCTCTAGTGTTCCAGAAAGAAGCCTCAATAGCAAAGAGATAATCTTTATCAACTCACCCATTGTTTAATCCTATTAATGTCTTCATCACTGAGATCATAGTTGACTTTGTATCAAAGTCAAAATTTAACCAAGACCTCGCTGTGTCCACTGATCCATTGTTACTATCCACTGGTTCCTTCAAACCAGATTAATTTGTTTGAGATCAGATATAATCCCTATAGATCAATTAGTCAGATTATAAAGGCTGGGCCCTAAGAGAAATATAAATTATTCATCTATAATTAATAATATGTCATATTTGTATGTAATTGTTTTATATTATATGATTAATGGTATAAATCAGAGTTTGATTAATAAACGATTTAACTTCAATTCGTAATTTAATTTCAATTTTTAAATAGTTGTCATATGCTAAAATGTGTCTAATAACATTTTTACTCAAATTCTTTGTAATAAAATATTTCACCAATGTTGTTTGTAAAATAGTTTAAATTATTTTTTTGATACTACAACAACTGGAGATATTTTAAAGCATTTTTTGTAATGATGATAAAAACTTTGAAAATATAATAAAATATTATATTTTATAAAATTCACTTTTGATATTAGTATAATGTTCAATAATATATTTGAACTCTTTGATATCATCTAAGTTTATTTCTCAGTTTTTTTTTTTTTTTTTTTGAATCCATACTGTTTGTTCATGGAGATAAATTAAATTTTAGAACTGTTTTTTAAATTAGTGAAAATTATATTTTCCTTTTACTTACATGGCCTTAAATTGGTTTTCATATTTATCTTTTGAATTTTTTTGCAATTGTCACTTTAATTTATTATTATTATTATTATTATATTATTATTATTATTATAAGATGAGTGCGTAATACTCCATCTATATTTTGAGTTCATTTCATATGTTATTTTGAGCATTTTATATTTATATTCATGTAAAATTCATAATATTTCCTCTCAACTTGGTTTTGTAGGATTCTTAATGAAAAACAAGTGATTTAGTAAGACAATATGCAAAATGTTCCAAAAGAGCATGATGTCTCAGTACCATGACGGCATCAATTTTTCGTTATCTGAAGCATCAAATAGTTCAACTCCACTGCATTTTACATTCCAAAAGCTTTCCAATGATACCTCACACCCAACCGAAAGAAACGAAAAAGCACATGGATCCCAACAATGAGGCGAAACAACATGATTAACGAAAATGTCGCAATTAAAGCTCAAGACAAATCTTTATCACATAAATCCTAAATGTCACATAATAATTACTAGCAAATGTCAATAAAGCCAAGACAAACTGATGAGACTTAACTGTCGCGATAAACAAAATGTCATGATGAGTTTCAAAGACAAAGTTATAGACAAACTTTGTCGCTACAAACCCAAAAAAATGTCGCGACAAAGCCGAAGACAAAGCTATAGACAAAATTTGGCACGACAAACCCAAAAAATATCGCGACAATGCCAAAGACAAAACTACAGATAACCTTTGTCCACAACGTACCAACGCAACAAAGTAACAACCATCACGAGAAACCAAAATGTTATACAAACAAAATCGGTATCATACAAAGCCACTGCAGATGAGAGAAATGAGAGAACGGAGCAGCAGGTTACGCTTTTTACACACGATTGTCATATCGCATTAGAGACAAATTAAATATAAACAATAAATGTCGCTAGACAATGGCACCAATTTTATAAACGAAACCGCTGTCAAGACTACTAAGAATTGAAATTTTAAAAAAGATAAACGGCTGTTCATGATAACGTTAACGACCTTCAAACGATGAGAAATGACCGTTACATTACCATATCGTCACCATACGATTCACGGCCTAGACGGATAACAATATGACAGCGCCTTTTCAACCCGAACGAGATATCGTCACGTCGTCGGAACCGACCGTCAGTCAATAGATCGTCGGCGACGTCAGTTTTCGCAGGTTAATGGCGCCCAAAAATATGCGATCGGCGAGTACTTCGTCACGCCGTCCACGCCAGTCGCTTTCTTCAAGAGAAAAGATACCGATGTTATTTACGCGCAGCGAGACGTGATTATTGGGCTTATCTTCACCGGTTTAACACCGACGACGATATCAACCACGGATACGCTGAGATCCGCCCCCACGGTCGATGATTTTTCGCGATTATCTGATTCGATCAAAGATGTTATGCCGCTTTATTCGATAAACTTCCTTCCTTATCGTGATCCGAATACCAATGACCATATTGTTCTTTCTTCCATGCGGCGTCACGATCATGATTAATATACACATTAATATTCACTTTTCCACTTTATGGACTTAATCTGTTTTGGCCGTTTACCTAATCATGCCAATAATCGCATTTAACAAAGAAAAGGTCCCAATTTACGAACACGCTTCCTTTAAAATAACAAAATTGTCGCCGTTTAATTCGCCTCTTTCAACCACAAGATTCATGTTTTATTTTTTCAATCTTATCAATGAATCAAAACTATTTTTGTAATTTTTTTTTTGAAAATTAATATTTTAATCCGAAACTCTATGGAAAATGTATTACCAAAGTTGCGTTTTTCAAACTTTTTTTTTCTATTCTGTTTTTATGTAAAAATTATAAAAATGATAATTTCATTTCCAAGTTCCAACCAAACAAAAATATAAAAGGATTACAGATGAACAAATATATGATATTTTTCTCTTTGCTTTAACCAGATAGAAAACTGGCAGCCGTTACAAAAGTACTCCACACAAACCTCCTTATTAACCTCACTGTTTGGCCCACATCAAGAATAATTTAATCTTCTTTTGTTTTTTCAATCTTTCTCCCAAACCCTGATCTCAAAACAAACCCCTTCACACAGGTTAAGAACAAAACAAACTATAATTAACTCAAATCGGATTGTAAAAGAAGGCAAATCGTTGCCCTAACACTTTGGTAAGCTGTTGTCTCTAGCACTGGTGGAAAGAGGGTTTGAAGACCTTCATGGGCACAATGATATATTCAGGTTGACCTTGAAAGCTTTAGAGCCAACGCTTCTGATGGCGCAAAGAACTTTCTCGCCAATGTTTTGGCAAACATAATTCTTCAGATACACACCGTCTTCCATTCACAGTTCTGAGCCAAAGATCACCCGGTTGGTGAAGGAACAAGACACGCCAAAGCCTTAGTTTGGTGGCAACCAACATCAATGCTCACTGCAATTATGACGCGGAATTATGTCAGGAAGACCTCAATCGTTGTTTAGCTGACGGTGATTTCACGCCCGGTGGCACCCAGCCCACCATTTGCCTGATTTCGGTTGCTCAGCGGCTGAGATGTAGATAATCTGCACACTTCATCTTTCTCATGTACTCAAACCAGATGATGTCCTTGTTGCTGGTAAATGTTCAAGATGGTTCTGAGTTTGATGATGACATCCCCATATTTTAATCAGATGTCCACAGATTTCCAGAGCGTTAGACTGGATTCATCTCTGTCACAATCACCAGCCTGGGCCTAAGGTTTAGGCGGTGGGTATTGAGCCCTTCCTGACGCCCCAGATCCAGACACTGGCAACCTTCCGGCAAATCACGTCCTAGCCTCATCAGATCGCTGGGGAGTGAACTTAAGTGGGCAACCAAAATTGTTGAACTCATTCAGAACAGAAATTGTTAAAAACCAGAACAAAACAAAAATTATAGTCTCCATTGAAAATCAAGGATCAAACAACGGAAAAAACCAACATCACAGATCTGAAGAGTACCTTGCTCTTGGTGACAGAGTCATTAACATTAATAGCAGGGAAAAGAAAGTTGCCAGCTGCACCAAAGTCTCTCATTACCGGTGGTGGTTCCTTCAAACACTGCCAACCAATCTCGTCGTAATTCAGATATTTCAATGATCCGTTCTAACCGTCCCACAATGGTCAAAAACGATCTGGAACTCTGCATTGTCGGTAGAAGCGGGATCCAAATTGCCGCTCTTGGCGTACTCCCTCCTCAGCCTTAACCCCCTCGTGGATCAACAAGGTAGCGTCGCCACCGTCGCCCACGATGATCGGGGCGCCACTGGACCCTAGTTGAGGGCGCACCGTGCACCACCAGAAAATCTGAGCGTCTTCGCCCTTCCAGGCGAACACGGCGGCACTGTCACGGGCAATGGCGGCATGCACATCCCGGCAGAATATTGCAGGAGCACCAGCACCTCGGCTCCGGCGGTGGGAGGGACTCGATGAGGACGGCAGTCTGATGTATCACGTGGCAGCCGCATTCCGGCCCCAGCGCTGCTGGGGCCGAATCCACCCCGGTGACATGAGCCCCCATCCCAACCTCCGCCAGATCGATCTCCAGACGGCCGAAGTCCGCCTGAGACATGTCCTTTGACTGCATTCACTGGAACTGGTTTTCTGACGAGCAAAGACATATTACGCTGATCAGATCTGTTCACCTTCGGACCCAGGAATGGGGCAGTGTATATAAGAGCAGCCCCGGTAGTCAGCAACAGAAGATGAGATGATAATGGGGTATAACAGTTAATGGAGTTGAGATGGATTGGTCACGATTTCTTTGGTCAAACAGTCTAACAAAGTTTGGTGATCTATAGAACATTGCTGTGGAATCCGACCTGAAGTTTAACAGTCCCCACTTTGTATCATTTTCTCTCCCCCCTTTTTCTTGAAAGGTAATAACTTTTTTAATTAATGGTAAATCCTTGACAACATCATTTTGTTTTCTAACACATCATTTCTAAAAATATAAAGCTTTTAAGGATATCTTTAAAATAATATAAAAATTGAATAACATAAATACCCATTATTCATTCTTTAAAACCCACCCAAAAATCATTATCATTGTAGCAACATCCTTAATTGTCACTTTCCCTTCCTTATTAGTCCAAATATATTATAAATTATTTAATTAAATATTTCGTTAAAATACATAAAATGACCAATTTGTTATTTGTTCAGGGTCCCTCCTCCCTCTAGTTAAAAAATAAATAAATAAATAAATTCCTAATGTTTTATCTTTAACAAAAAAAAATGACTAATTTTTTGTAAAAAAAAAAACAAAAGAAACAACATTTTTTTTCAAAATCCTACCAAATTTTGATAAAAGAGTCAATTTTTCAAAAATGAGTTTTCAAAAAGATCTTTAATCAACATCTGTGAGAACCAATAACAAAAAATTATTTGACTGAACTCAATTAATTTTCATTTCAAATCATTGTATATAATTTTATTTTATTACATGAATATATTACTAATAATATCATAAGTACAAGTTTTTTTATATTTAAAATTAACATTTATGTTAGTTTAAAATGTTTTTGAGATAGCTTGTGACAAAAATGTTTTTCCTGAATCGCGCTTAATAGGTATAAGTATAAAACACTTTATATCATTAAAAGACCAAAAAGATATTTAATATTAAAGAGAAAATAGATATCATAGATAAAAAAATTATTATAAAATATATAATATATATAAAAATTTTATTAATAAAACCTAAAATAACTATTTTACTGATTGTAAAATTTTAAATATTAATGGTCAAAACATATAACATTATATTAATAAAAACTTAAAATAATTATTTTTATGATTATAAAAATATTTACAAAAAATTAAACTATTGAATAAGTATACATAAACATTTGGATTAATAAAAACCTAAAATAATTATTAATATAATTATACCCACCGGGTCTCCCCACCCACCTAACACCCCATTCAACCCTCCCCATATTATTTTCTTTTGTTTTCTTGTTTTAATCTGCCAGTTTTATATTTTAATTTTTAATTAATTTGATTAGATACATCATTTAATTATTTTTGAAGATCTACTGTAATTTTTGAATCGTGAAGATCTACTTATTAAAAATATTTTAAAATTTTTATTCATTGTTTTTTATTTTCTTTATTAAAGATAGTTTTATAAGAATATATTAAAGTAAATTAGCATTTACATATAACATACTGATAATTTTACAAATAATCAACTCAATAAACACAATACTTATTTATAAAAATTAATTGTTATATTTTCTTACTTTACTTTCTATTTCAAAATACTTTACTTTTAAGAAAACAACACAAATATAACATACATATAATTACACCTGTTTAATGTCACTTCACAGGTTTGAATTAAATAAAACATTTTTTCCACATTATATTAACCAATCCCATGGCACACTTATAATTTTTATCTGAACATCATAATGAATTAATATAATAAAATTAATCTGTACATGTTTAGATAATTAAGAACTTCCCATTTTAAAAATTAATAAAATGATAATGACATAATTTTCCATTATTTTCTATTCAACAACAATTTTAATAATAATAATTTTTATTAAAAGATGGATTTTGAAAATAAGATTAACAAACCACATGTCATATATTGATCCATAAAGAGGCAATGTCTCACTCATAGAATTTTTATTTTTTTATTTTGAAATATTTTTTGTCACTGAATTTTTTAAATATTAATGAAAAGACATGATCCACATAGTTTATTTGAAGACGAGAATAAACATTAATAATTTTTGAAAACACCTTTTCTCTAATCCATTAATTTATTACTTAGTGAACATTATGTTACTTTATTATATTCAAAAAACGAAAAATTAAATCAACGAGTTTTTGTAAAGAAATGATAAAAACAATAAGGTACAGACAAAAAAATACATAGTAAATCAAAACAACATATAATAAATGTCTCCTACTAACTAAGAAAATAATAATTTGACTTTTTTAAAAATTCAACCTGGGAATCCTCAAGAAGAGTAGTTTTTACACCTTTATATTATTATTCATATTGTTTGAATTCGGGACATCCATCCAAAAATCAATGATTTATATATGAAGCAAAAATTAAATATATTATTAACTAAATTCTGAATCATCCGAATCTTCTAAGAATAAACCACTGGTATGTCTTAAAGATATGTAAGGCCCAAGAATAATCCAATGTTTTTTGTTAATCGGGATATGGTGAGAAATTCTTCCAAAATAGTTTGTTACCCTAAATCAAAGACACGTTATATTTATATTGAGGTTTATGGGCTTTAATCACTATATAATAGTTTATACTATCAAGATCAATGGCCCAACTTAATTAAAACTTTAGTTTACTTATCTGAACTTAATTCTAACATTCTCTCCCTAGCCCTAAAACAAACTTGAAGGCTCATATGGATCATATAATACTCATAACACTGGCCACTTACAAGGGCTTGTCGAGATCCATAGCATTTCCACTTTTGTCCCATTAATTAATCGACATAACTCCACAATTAATAATCACCTATAGACCAATTGCACCAAAATGAAACTTCTCATTCAAACTATTAGAAGATTAGCCAAGCTCCTACTAATCATCATAATACCTTCAAGAATCGATGACGCAATTTCGCACATTATACTATGAACATCAAAATACCATTTTACTCTTAAGGCTATAAGCTTAACCTTGACTTGATCATGACTAGAACCACTTAAATCACATGGGTCGCCCCACATAACCATGATCAAATCTACCTTTGCCTACCTCGAAATAGAGATATTGCCCCATAATTAGGGTCATCATGGTTCTCATATTTAGTCAAAGCAAGATTCTATGAGTTAGAGCAAGAAACCATCTAAGATAACTCAGTTGGTCAACACTGATTGACATCGCCAAGCAGCACCAAAATGATAACCACCCTCAACTCTCTAACGACCCTTAGGTTAAGAACCCGCATATAGGTATATGATGATTTGCACTTTAAGTCCCATTCAATATGTACCAAATACATATAGATATTATGATTCAGAGACCTACCTGATGTGAGCCAAACTACTCCTAACTAAGCAGACATCATGACTACAACTAATATGGAATACAACAATCAATGCTGAACTGTCAGAACTAAACATAATAACTCATATTTATCCTATGTATCTACATGCAACTCTGACATGTACAATGTGCTTGAACTAGGCCTCGAATGAACAAAATAATATGAAGTAACTAAACACCAATTTTATTAATGCAAACTAATTACATTATAAACCATGAAACCAAAAACTAGAGAGTACATCTGAGACCTATGTTGTATACATGAGAGTCAAACACTTTAGTCTTAAGTGCTTTTGTAAAAGGATCTGCTAAGTTATCCTCAGATGCAATTTTTTCTACTATAATGTCTCCTCTTTGTACAATCTCTCAAACCAGGAGATACTTTCTTTCAATATGCTTGCCTTTCCTATGATTCCTTGGTTCTTTTGCTAAAGCAATAGCCCCACTATTATCATGGTATAGTATCATAAGATCAACAGCTTTATCTATGAATCCTAATTCCATAAGGAATTTCCTAAGTCATACCGCTTCCTTAGCTGCCTTTAATACTACTCTACATTCAACTTCCATAGCCAATCAGCAATACATGACGGCTGACACCTCTGAACTAACAGTTGCTCCACCTAATGTAAACAACCAGAGGGCGATTTCTGAATTCACATATCCGACCAAAGTCGAATCACAGAACTTATAGGATGAAACTTAATGCTAAAGATAAATCCAGATGAGATCCTGGTCTTTAGTACTTTATGAAGTCATAAAGTGGTCCAATGTTCCCATTTGATTAGACCATCATCAAACATTCAAACTAAATATATATCTGGTCTAGTACATAACATCACATACATAAGACTACCTTTAAGATCTCTAAATATACTGAATGTTAACTGAAATAGGTGATGAAGGTATAGTTTGAATCTTTCAATTTTATTATTTAAGTGAGAAACTTAATCAGAAATTTGTACAAGATACAGCGGTAAAAGTGGAATTTGTTAAAACAAGATATAAAAGTCATAAGATAATAGATTATAAGCTAAAGTAATTATGGGTCATTAAAAGCAACAGCGGAATTTGAGGACCAGTGCAATAAAAGGAAACTTAAGTCAAAGAACTTACGAGACAAAAGGTGTCTAAGGAAGAATAAGGGATTTAGAACTATCTCATTTAGCATTTTGAGATAAAATGAGTGAAAATAGCTTATAGAAATAGAATAAGAAAAAGGAATATATAGTATGAAACATTCTTGAGTGTAGTAATTTATAGAGGCTGTAAAGGGTAAGAAATATTTGTATGATCAATATGATTTGAAGGATTATTATAATATAATGAAGAAAATATATTTATGAATCAAATTTGTGCAATATGTGATTGCAAGTGACTAGCTGGAGAAAAAAGTGGTTTCATATATTAAAGACATATGATTTTAAGTGATACTTATTTTGATTTTAGCGATAGAAGTCAACCAATTTTAAAAATGAATCATCCACTGATTTACAAACTCCATCCATCAGACTGATCATTATCCAACTGCCCGGATGCCATTAATTTTTATTACCTTTTATTAATTTTTTCGCAAACATGATATCAACTCTGTTCAATCTTCTAATAAGATCTAAATCGAAGCCCTACATCTCGACCATTTTCATTTATCTTATCAAAACATTTATTTATGTCATTTCCTTCGTAGTTTTCAATTACGCAAGATTTAAATGGTAGTCTATAAATGATTACTTTATACAATTCAAGGCAAATGGCGATCTTGCCTTTGCAAAATGACATAATAAAATAAGAACAGGTTAACTTGTCGCGAAATATCACATGTTCAAAAGAAATGATATGCAAATGATGGGGTATATACTTATATTCCGCAACTTTCTCTATGACTCTACGCCATCTTGCCTTCTTCTTGTTTACCTGGAACCCGTGTATAGATAGTAACTATACGCTAAGTGATTACTGCTTAGTGGTCTACAGTCATCTCTAATTTTCACTAACATACACATTATCATAAACTATGCCTTCTTGGCATCAAACTATACTCATGTTTATTCATTTTCACATGCTTCACTTTACAATCACTGAGTACAAACAATATAAATATGATTACATGCTTTAATTCTATTTTCGACCTCAATTTACAGATTCAAAACATAATTCAAGGATGTACTATAGGCTATGTCCCATTACACTCACTCAAGTCGTATTTCACTTTGTCTATACAAATCAGCATTCATGATGGATTCTGAAGCCTGTGAACTTAGATCATTTTTATCATCTGCTACGCTTACACATTTCCTTATTAATTCCTTGGCTTCCATCATGTTTTGATGTCACTAATGCGAAAAAAATCTCGGTGGCATTAAACGTCATACGCCATCAAGACGATGTCGATTGGTATCCCACTCTGGCGGACATTAAATACACACCACGCGACTGATGCCAGACGGCATTCCACCGCTGGACATTGACAATTTCTACGCCTCATGTAGACGGAATTTAGTTGTCTTGAATCATGTTAGTTGTTCAGGCATCGATCTTAGTATGCCAAGAATTTGACTAATTGCTTACAATTCGATTTATCACTCACACATTTCAATTATCACATTTTCAAATCCATATGTAATTTAAGATCATCGAAGATAATAAATTTATATAATCATTTCATTTATCGGTATACTACCAAAACACTTGAAATAAGAATAGAGGTCAGCGAATAAACCGGTTTACCGCTCGCTTTCCTGATTCTACCTCAGGTTAGTGGATCAACGCCCAGTTAATAAAAAATTAGCGTCACTCCTCGTGATAAACAATTATTATGGCATTTTTAGTGAATTATAATTAATCTTTGTTAACGTATCTCAAGTACACACACTGAGTTCAATTAAGATTTAACTCGCTGAGGTAAAGAACCCACAAGAAAATTATATCTTTTCATTTAGTTTTATCCTTATTTGAACCCCAATAATCATTTATTAGTCCTTAAACTATCAAACAGACGAACACTGTATATCCTAAACAAAATCCGCACTTTGTTCACTATGAATAGTGTTTACGCCTGCGCGAAGTAAAGCCACGTCGATGCACTCGAGGGGGTGCCATTTTAGCACCCCGACCTCACCGTGGTGAGGGCACCTGCACGCCAGCGGCAGGCTACGCCACGCGCACTCCTACGTGGTGCTCATACAAGAGAGTCATATGTTTGCTCAGCTTTTTCTTTATATTTTCCAAAAATCACCTGCTAAAATCTCAAATCAAATCATGGGAATCACTCCCAATAACATTCTAAAGTCATCCTAAACCAACCATGAGCAAAACCCATGATGGATTAGGGTTTTTCTAACCCAAACACTATTTAAAGAAATCATGTTTGGTCTACCTCAACTTCACTTGAAGCCCTAGCCTTTTCTTCCTTCTTGGGATCACTTATAACCAAAAATGGGAAGATCTCCCACCAAAATCTACTTCCAAGCTCCTAGCTTCTTCCTCCTCTTTGCCTCAAAACGTTTGTTCTAATGAGCCCTTGGGGACCAATTCTTTGGTCTTTAAGCTCATTACTGCTTTGAGCTCACTGGCAATAATAACCACATTTCTATTTGGCATTTTAACTCTTCATTTCACTTTCATTTATCATTTAATTCACTTGGCATTTAAGCTCATTCTCATTAGACCCTTAGGTCCTTATTTTACAAATTTCCATTTTTGCCCTTCTTCACTTAGGTTATTTTCGGGTTCAATCAATTTCTCATTTTAGCATATAATATTTAATCAAGGGTGCTCACATATTCATTTACTCTTTTCAATTTCACACTTATCGCTTGTGAAACCCTGCTTAATAATTATACCTAATATATTATAAAATTTAGGATTTTCATGCTACACTATATTTCTTTGAAGTTCGGGTCAGTCAAAACCCTAGTTTGTATAAGATGAGTATGGATTTATCTGCCATGGTATATGGATAATGTTTGGGTGTTATAGTTAATCCAACTTACGCGATTGAGATGGTTTGGAAACCACTGATCTTTGTATTGGTGTCAGCCAATATAATACATTTTGAGTTGTTTCAGACGTTTTCGATTAATTCCAGGCTTGGTTTGAATTCTGGAAAATGGAAGAAATTAGAAATATTCGCATATTACGGTCCCACGTATGTCCATCGCCGCAAATGGGTATCGGAGAGGCGACGGCGTTTCGCACACCGCAACATAGCAACACTAAGCTGCAGCGTAGCACTGTTCACAATATGGAAATTTTGGTGTTTTGTTTTGTTTTTCCGTTCGAGGACTCATTTATTAGGACTAATGAGGACCCTATAAGTGTATGAAAGGGTCCATTCATGTTTGTAAGAGAAATGAAAATTAGACTGCACTCCATCATTTTCGTGAGTTCAGTGCACAAACTTAATGCCTTGTGATAATATAGCAAGTTCTTGAAATCACAGAATTGTAGGACCTGCTTTAAGACTAGATATCAATGACACGACACCTTCCGTTACAAGTACCATCAGACTTTACATTTCTCCTGATTAGTAATTTACTTCACCATGTTTCACATGATTATATTTCATATTTCCATTAGTGTTTACACATACGAAAGTACTTCATCCATTAAAAGATTATCACAATGCTTTGGACACTCTTGTTTGTGAATTAATGACACCTCACAAGATCGTGATCAGACCTTCCTGCATCATTGTGCTGTGTCCTACTCATTTCTTATTACTGATCTAGGTAGTCAAACAATTATATGATAAGAGTCTGAATAACGAATAATAGTAAAGTAATGTACATCTTTCTACTCTGAATGTACTTACTGCACTTTATACAAAGTGAGTAAGCTCCAGAATTCCATGAGATCCGAACAAGTATAAGTCTCGCTTATAAGTACAAGTATGTATACCGTTGTTATTTGAATCACAGACATGATATTCCGCTACCTATAGAGATGACGTTATATGCTTATTGTAAAAGAGTATTAATGCATGTGTATACGTATAAGTCATATGTTTCCCATTAAGCGTTAAGCTTAGCATGGGTTTTAATCCGTGTAGGTATAGAGGAGGACATTCGCGATCTTCCGCATACTGCTGGGCCAACACACTTGTAGGGGTCCATCACATGTAGATTTTGTGCTCGACAGCTCAACGTGAATGGACCAGACCAGGCTGAGATCTAAATACCGTCACGTGTAGCTATTTTAATCAGATGATATTGATTCAGCTTATAAGACTTGGGAGCACCAATGTCCGGAAAAGGCAGAGTCCCAGCACGCTTGCATACTCCTTCACACTTAGAAAGGTCAAGGGTGATTATTTTTACTAATCGCAGCACAGGGCATTATCTTCATGTATTCTTTCTTCATCGGCTATAAGACACTGTCTTTGAAAGATTGATTCCATATCTAAAAGGTGTAAATCCTTTCAACTTTACATTAATGACAACATATCATCTATAATTTAGAAAGTCCTAATAATCTATTCTTTTTCATCTATTAATCTAATACTCAGAACGATATTGCTCCTCTCCCAACCCTTCATTTGGAATCGGTAGGTAATCGGATCTTTTACCTCGATAACATCTCCAAGTCGCTTTCCAATCAACAAAATGTCATCTACATAAAATAAGAAACCACTTATATTATCCTCGTATCTTCTATACAGAGAGCCTTTCATTTGACTGAAACCAAGATTTTATCATTTGATCGTAAATGTTGTTCCATGATTCAGATTCGCTTAAGTCCATATATGGACTTATGTGTAACTTCATACCTATGTTCTCGCCTTCTATTAATAGCCATCCATTGCATCATATGTAGATGTTCTCTTCAAGATACATAAGGGGGCATTTGACATCCACTGCTATATATTTATAATCATATATGATGTAAATGATGAGAAGTATTTTGACATATGATCATGGGCCACCAGTGAAAAGCCTTCACAATCAAAACTGATTTTTACTACAACCTTGCCACCAGCTTGGTTTTATATATAAGTCCAACCTTTCCTTCACCTTTCTTTCTCAGCACCAATTGGCAACTAATGGGTTTAACCCTTGGATTAAACCATAAGAGTCCACACATTATTGTGAATGGCATGATCACCCCATCGCTTCTTTGCAAAACCGAAATTCTTTTCATTAATTACTTCGAGAATCAGATCATCTCTCATGCATTCTAGATTGTTGCGATGATTCCTCCACTCAACGCGAGCTGGTTTACGGTCTAATGACCTTTCACTACGAATGGCGTTATTATCGTGTATCGCATCGCATTAGTGGTCGTGACTAACAGAAGAACATTATCTTAGATGCTGTGGAATCTGCCTTCCACCATCCATCATATCCCACTATGATCCATGATGTATCTTTCTTCATGAACTGTACTGTACTACCAATACCTTCATGTTAGACGATCAGAGAAAGAACCTCTGTACCTTTGAATGATCCAAACAAACCAACATATCCCACACTGATCAACTGGTCGTGATGATCATTTTAACATGTCATGATAAACCCATATGCGTATGTGACTCAGTAAGTTTTCGACCTGTCCACATTTGTACGGGTGTCTGCACCACCGACAATCACATATCTCGTAATGTGTTTTATCACTGCACATCCCCAAAAGAATGTTGCATGTGGAAAGACTATCACGATCTAATATGTCTAATAGAGTTTGATTTCTTCTTTCCCACACCATTTTGTTATAGTTCTTGAGTACCAACCGAGATAAAATCCTACGTCACTGAGAAGAAAAATCACAGATACATCACCACTCATCAAAACCAAGATTAATGCCCCCACCGTTTTTCAACTCAACCTTAAATTCCTTGAATTTATCCAAGGCCTCGGGCCTTTCTTTCACTAGTACATACACTGATTCTAAGTAGTCATCAGTAAAAGCTGGCTTAAATACTCATAGCCACCTCTCTTGCATGATGCCATCAAAACAATCACAATACATCTATGTGTATCAAAACCCATCCCCCTCGAGTCTCAACCCGCCAATAAAGGATCTCAGTTATTTTAACCTAATACAATTTTGATATGAACAGAATGCCTGTAACAATCACAATGGCCCCACACAACTCACTATAATCTTTATTCTTTTCAATTTATGTGACTCAAGCATTGGGTGCCAGAATTGGAGTTTGGTTGATACTGCTCATTCTTTCTAATATTTTCACATTATCACTTGAATTAACAACACAATCAATATGATATAGATTATTCATTAATGTGCTACAGATAAAAACAACTTATTTTCATATAAAGACAAAGCCATTAAAAGAAACTAAATATTTATTACATAATTTAGAAACTGAAATTAAATTCTTTTCTAGAGTCCTACACAACAATAATCAAAAACCCAGATCAATATTAAAACTACATCAGATCCTCTGCAACAAGACCAGATAAAGCTGAGGTGTCATCTTAATGGTATATCTCCTTCACAGACTTTACACCTGAACCCCTGTAAAGAGTTACAAATATGGTCAGTGGCTCCTGAATCTATCCACCAAGAATTGTAGAATCAACCACAAAACAAGACCAACATGATAGAAGTATCTATTATCCTTTAATCAGGTAATCTTCTTCCAACAATCCCTTTTGTTCTAATTTGAAGCACTTTCCTTTTTTTGTTTCTATTAATCAAAGGTTCATTTCTTGTACCTGGGTTTAGTATGAATAATTCGACTGATTTGCTTTATTCCTTTTTCTCTCCTATCGAGGCTTAGAGGATTTAATTCGACACAAAATTAACATCACAACCTTTACAAATCATTCTCGGGGCTTTTATATGAAGTTGTCATCAACTCTAACTAAAGACCATTCTGACCTGGTCTATAGGGAATAATCCAACTTGAAATGTAATGGGCGAAGAGAATGTCTCATGATCATGTTATTTGAAGCTCACATATCAAAGACTGTGCCTCCGGCTTCATTAAAGAGTTCAATTACTTATCTATATGATCTCACGGGAGGCCCTTCGTATTATTCTAGTAAGTTCACGCTTATCCGCTTCATTACCATATTTTCACGGATCTACTAACTCCAAACATCTCTTTGAAGACTAAAGAGAATTGCACTTGAGGTACTTATGGATTGATGCCGACTTTGCAAAGATTTCATTAGGTGCTACAGCGCCGCGCGCGCCAGCGCCGCCTCTCGCCGGCGCCGCCGTGGCCGCCGCCTGGTAAAAAATCGTGCGGTCAAGGCGCGGCGGGGTCAGACATCCGCTTTCACTCATCCTCTCCATGTCCTGCGAGTCAACTCTCTTCAAGTGTTGAGCCTGCAAAGCACATGGTTTCGGCGGTCACCCAAATTATACCCTCAAGGCGTAGCGCGATACTGTTAGACTCTTCGAACTCATGGTTAGTTCCATTCGAACTGCGTTCAAATGACGATGCTGAACGAAGGGCAAATATATTATTTAGAATCAACTGGTGTTGATAAGTCTCCAATACTGACACAAGATAAGACATGTATAATTATATATACTAACGATAAAGATATACGTACACTGAATATTATAATATTAAAATGATAATTAATTTCATATGAGAACTTATATCTACTAAAAATTCAGCTTCTCAAAGTTATATGATATATATTTAATCAATCCCAAAAGCTTCACTATCCTTAGACTAGTGATTGACTTAATTCTATAAACTTTAAACCTCTTGAGAAATAAATAGGGACTATTTTAGATAGTTTATTATTCCTTCAAGTTATAAAATTTAATCATCTATTTCAACTTTTTTTAAGTAAAGAGCCAACTTAAATACACCCATTAAATATTTATCAACTTAATCCATAAGAGAGTCTTTAACCTGTGGGATCCTCACATTTTTCCAACTTCAGCTTATTCAAACATGAATCCCAAGACTCTTTAGTGGAAGGCCACAGGCCAGCAAGCCTCCATTTAATTATTTTAAAAACTTGAGTGTTTAAGATATGTCATAATATTATCTAAATTCAACTAAATTTGACCTCTATATATCTGATTCAAAATTTTAGTCAAAATAATTTTAGAAACAAGCACCACAAAGATACTACTCTATCTTTTGAAACATGTTGTTTACTTAATTTAATAATTTAAATATCTTAAAACAACAACACATCTTAATTAAATCCACATTTATTAATAAATTAAATTATGGTATTTATTTAACATTACTTTTGTATAGATAAGTCTTATTGTTATGGCAATTTAATTTTTAATAATAAATTAAATTATTTATTCATTTGAATGATTTATTTATTAAAAGATAAATCTTGTTAAAATATAATTTAATTTGGCCACAAATTAATTAGAAATTAATTCATTCAAAATAGTCAAAATTCTGATTATCATGTTAAAACTTTCAAACCTAACAAGTTAGGGTCTTGAAAATTTCAATAGTGCTGCATATTTTTTTTCCGTCGCACAGACCTAATATACTACAAACACATAACCCTTACTGTACTGCTGCTATTAAAAAACATAATATCTTTATGTAACACACTGATCTAGTAATAGAAGCACAAACATTGACAAAATAAAAGATATTATGTGGTAAAAAATATCTTTCAAGTAAACGATTTCAGAATGAACTGATAAATAACATACCAAACATTTTCTAATAGATTTAAAAGATGATCCTGTAACATGACACAATGATGTCATGTTAAACTAACAAAATCTCACAATTTAGAATATCAAAAAATAAATCCACATAAAATTATTATAAGATTTGAAAAACAACAAATAAGAATCTGATATTAAACTAACAAAGATTGATTTTTTTTTTGAACACCCGAGAGAAGATCTATTGGTAAGATCAAACAAAAATGAATTTTCCTTTACAATCTATGAAACCAATATCTAAAACTGAATCTAGAAACCTCTCCATAATGTTGTTTGAATCTTTATATCCATCTAAACTGGCAGATTTCATATAATGAATCAAAATTAAAATGCAGATGATTAGTCTGAATTCAATTTTATCCCGAACGTTCAGGCAAATAATCCCATTTGCAGGTCTCAACATATCGCCAAGAATAATCCAACCTTGCTTTCGATCTCTAGATACAGAGAAATTTTTTCCTTCAGCATAATGCATCTAAACCAAATATAATATATATTTTATAATATGCTTTGATAAATACGAATCCACTTATATACTTCGCCTATAATAGTTCTCAAGAGTAAGTTAATGGGTCCAACTTAATTAAAACTCTAGTTTGGTTTATCTGGGCTTAGATCTCAACAATACAGATCTTATGCTATGTCACAAAAAACACCGATATGGAACAAAATCCACAAATCCATATTAAATGAACATGTGTATGTTTCATTATTATGATTATAAAAAACAATAAACAAAACACATTTCTATCCATTATGTGTGTTTATTATTATTTATATATTTTGTTTATTTTAATTTACTTTTGTAATTTTACTTTCAAAAAACATTTAAAATATTTGTACTCAAGATTAAAAATTTAAATTTCGAACTAAATTCAAAAATTAATTAAAATGAAATATTTAAAATATGTTAATTTGAAATTATTATATATTAAGAGTTTATGAATTGATTTCATCAAAAGGCACAAAAGAAAAAGAAACATGAAAATGATTGTAAATATATATTAAAAAACTAAAAACGAAGGTTGGTATGTAATATGTTACGTACTATGCAATACACAGTTATGGGATAGTTAATAGAAAAGCAATAGTTAGCCCAGTGGCGTATGGGGTTGAATGTTATGGTGAGTTACTATATTTAAATATGTCTTGAAGAATTTTACTTGATATCAAAGGTTTGGTTTTAAATTGATGTCTTCCTGATAATGTCAATATATGCCCATTTAAACCCTGGGAAAAGATAATCAGCCCAAAAAATATACACTGAACAACTTCAGAACGAAAATTTAAAATAATGGGTCACAAACATTTATTTTATCCATATCAAAAAATATTCGCTAGACTTTTGTAACCCAAACCATGGCAACTTCAGAATCATACCATATATAGATGATTGCACTACTAGCTGCTTAAAAAATTCCACTGACTGATCTGTACACAAAGAAAGAGCCAAACCAACAAAATTTATACCTGCTCCACACCGCCTTAGTCAAGTCACCAGAGTATAGTGGTTCAGGGTCAACACTGTGATGGCTTTAATCCCAGGAACGATCATGGCGCACCAAGGCACGATTTAATCTTTTTTTGATTTTTCAAAACAGTGTGGATGAGTCATGAAAACGACGTAACTGAAACCAAAATTAGTGTGAAAAGTTAATTGGTGATTTGAATGTCACTAACCCAGAATCTCAGCAAAACGTCGGTCTCTGCATTCGCGTTATGACAAGCAACCTATAGTCCCAAATGCATAACCGGACGGCGTTTAACTAAAATCACCTGAAAATTAACTCTATTTAAATAAACACTGTGACATGCATCACGTCTTTTCGCGAAACCCAACATTAAACATTGTCTCGTAGGTTCAGAAATATTAACGAATGAACTACAACACCGCACAAATATGTAATCAGATCCCGCTACGGTGCGACGCCAGCCAATTAATAAATATCTGGGTTTTTATTCAACCATATTTTGATAAGATAGTAATATGAACACTGCACCGAGCTTTAATACAGAAGACAACTCCGCAAATGCCCCAATCACCTCAAGCTTTCACTTTCATGAGGTTTACACACCTCAGTTTGCCATCCTCAAGAGGTGTCTGGGTGCTAAGAAAAAGCAGGAAGATATAATAGAGAAAAGCAAACCCTAACTGAAAAGCAATAAAGATATTACACAAATAAGAACTGTCAAAATTACTCTCCAACTGGTTTGTTAGGTTACAAATGAGGGGCCATTTGAAACAACTCAATCACTTAAAAATTAATGTTCTCAACAACTAATAATTTATACACAGATATAACAACAAAATTTAGTCACATTAATACAAAAGGTACACGTATAATTCACTAAGGTTAAAATTTTCATGTAGGTTAAATAAATTTCACAACAGCTAAATTCATCAAGATATAAAAATTCATTATAAATATGATTTACTAATAATTGAATTTACTAGTTTATTTTTAAATTATGTGAGTAGCTAAACTTAAAATTTCGCCAGAACAAAGGTTTCAGCTTAAATTCCCCGGCATCTACGAAACTGGTAATTTCACAGACGAGAAATTCTTCACATACTGAGAATTTGTAATCCCTGCTAAATTTTCAATCTTAGCTTAAATTCCTTGGATTTACGATTCATCAATGATTGCTTCCCTATTCCTCAACGATCATTTAATCACTGCCTTCATTCTTTCTTTTTTGATTTTTTCGTCCTGTTTGATAGTCAATAACAGTCTCAACTCATGATTCATCATGTTTGATATTGAACTCCCAGCACAGAAACTGCAACAACCCACAATAAAAATAACCTCTAAACTAAGATATGATACTAAGAAGATCAACATCGACTGGTGGTTAATATTACGATTAAAGAAAAGCACCTACAAAACCTATCTAATATAAGAACAAATAACACTTTGCACTAACCACACCCCAACCAAACGTTATTGAATCTTTAGCAATGTAAAAACGTATGAGATACGTAAAGCATTTCAAAAAGTTTATGATTCAACAGGCTTATGCAACATACAAACATTACCTTTAAACTCAAAATTGATTAAGTTTGAAAAACCCAAGAAAGAGCCAAACCATACAAGAATTAATTAAGGTCAACATTAGTTCCATTAGCTCCATGATTCTCACCTTGAATTTCCACCTAAGTCTAATAGTTCTTTTTGTAACCAGATTAAGCCAATAAATTGCAAAATTTGTTCCCTCCCCCTAACCTAGCATTGACATGGCCTTAAGTTGTTGAACAACCTAGATAGGGCTAGTTACACTTTTCTTTCTTTATTCAACTATATTGTAGGGTGCAATGCTTAAAATTCGACTTCTCACCAAAGTCCGTAATCTGGGTCCACCGATGACTCCCAACCAATTAAGGTTTAGGGCATCAAGCCAAAAGGATCACTGACCACAAACTCTACAGGCTTCACCCTGGACTCTGAATGACTTCGAAAATCAAGCACCTACAAATCGTTAGACTCTACCTATCCACCCATGTAATCGAACACTAAATCGATTTAATTTCAACCAATTAAGGCTTAGGGCATCAAGCCTCAGTTTTCGCCATACACCCTCTGACCGTGCTCTAAGCCAAGGCAAACTTCACGAATTTATTTTTCTTTTTCTTTTGCTTTTCTTTCTTTTGCTTTTCCTTTCTTTTCCTTTCTCCGAAGACAAATTGGTCTCAAGTGTGGGTAACACAAACCTATCTTAGGCCAACATGCTTAAGGCCGGCTATGCAAAGCGAAAGGAGGCAAACAAATTCACAGCCTATTGAAATAATCCGGAGGCAGGTGAATTGAAGATAAGGGAGGAATTTTCGTTGAGCATGCCGGAACCGTGAATCGACCAAAACTGCTTCAAGCATGGAATTTGTTCTAACATAAAGGTGACAAATCAGGTTCAATTTTCATTTAAAGGCAATTCAATTGCCCACTAAAGTTAAGCCCACTGCTCAATCAGCAATTCACTTGCTCAATCAGCACCACCGGTCTAATCAAAACAAAATTGATACACGGCAGGCACAAAGTCGGCTTGGGAACACCGAACCGCCCATATAAACATTACTCAAGGAGGATCAAAGAGAATGATCTCCTCAACCCCCGCAGCGGGCCCGAGCCACCCATGGTGCCGGGACTTCCCATTGTTGACTCGGGTTCTCACCGATTGAATTTGAACTCGAGTAATTGGCCTCGAGTGGGCAATCGAAGGCAAACCAAAACACCCGGCTTCACCTTGGTTGGAGTGTATCCCCGCAATTTCGATTATCCACTCTTTTGTATCCTCGACACACCGGAGCAACACATCATTAGTCACTTGATTTCGCCCATTAATTCAGGTTGCTGCTCAAGAAATATGTTCGGCCCAAATGTCATTGCCAAATGTTGCATGACTCCATTTCCTCGGCAATTGATGATTGCATTGGTAAAGTGGGCAGAATGGTCTTCCTAGATGATTGGAACATGATTAGTTCACTTTGCAATCGCTCTGTCAAGCACTACAAAATCTACTGGGTAGTAGAATTTGTCTATTTTCACCAAGACATCCTCAACTATCCCCTTAGGGATTTTAACTGATCTATCGGCCAATGATAGTGTGATGTTGGTAGGTTTAAGTTCACCTAAACCTAACTGCTTGTATACTGAATACGGCATTAGGTTCACACTGGCTCCTAAATCAAGCAATGACTTGTCTATGCAATTCCCACCAATATTGACTGAAATTGCGTGGGAGACCCGGATCCTCAGATTTGACAAAGGTATTTGTTTTTAATATGGCATCAATTTGTTCAAAGGAGAAATGCCTTCTTCTCAATGCCTAATCCCTCTTTAATCGTGCAAAGATCTTTTCAAAAATTTATTAGGCGTAGAACTTATTTGATTATGTCCAAAAGAGGTATGTCGAATCTTCAATTGCCTTAGACTCTAAGATACCGCCGTTGGGATGCCTTCTTACTTCTAAGTGCCTGTGGGAAATGGAGGTGGCATGCAAAGGTTTCATTGAATCCTCCTTCAGAAAATATGTTCGCCCAATTCTTCCGTTCTCGCTTTCTTCAATGTGTCTGGGTACGGCCGATCAACCTCTTTTCCACCTCTCGTGGTGATTATAAATTTCTTCACTCGTCCATTCCCGAATTGTTGGATGATCCTACCTCATGGATCTCTTCGTTTGTCATCGCTTGGGAAGGGAACCTTCATCTTTCTCGTACCTTCCAAAGAACTCGTTGATTCGTGGACAATACCGTAGTTATCAATTTTCTGTCTGTGCTGCTCTAGCCCATCTATTCTCGTTCGTACTTCTACAATATCAACTTTGTGCCAGCTTGCACATTAATTTCGCTTCTTCCACAAAGTCGCTTACCACCTTACTTCAAATTCGTGGATCGCTCGTTCAACAGAGAAGAAAGGAAAAGGCCGTTGCTAGACGGCGGGAACCAAACCGCCATTGCTCCTCGAGGGGCCGGCGCAAGAGGGTTTGGTTTCATGACAAATTGATGATTTCTCCAGTTAGGGGTTATAGGTGTTACCATATGGAGCATCTATGGGTGGTTTATTTTGATTTACGGCATGGGCATGCTCTCGCAAAGGTTCTCGGGTAATTATTTGACCGAAAATTGAAGCAAGAAAATTGGGACGTAAGATAACTCATTTACTGCTTGTATTTCATGGTTTTTTTCATTTTATCATCCAATCTTTGAGTTAAACTCCATCAATTTGCTTTCATCTCTGTGTCTTCAGGAAATGCGTACTTGTCTCCCCTTGGGTGGTTCAATGGCCCCACCTTTCAACTTCCTAAAGATTAGGTTCATCCTAAGTTGGAGGTTTCAATACATAGTTCAAAAAATCCATAGCTTCACTGTGATTTTTACTCAAAAAGTTACCCCCACATAGTTTCCAAGAATTGTTTCATGGCAGAGACATACCACCATAGAAGTAGGTTCAACAACATCCAAGTATCAAACCCATGATGCATTAAAAAACGATGGTTTCCATAAACCCTCCCAACACCGGTAAAATCTCTCACCATCTCCGGGCCAAAGGTGTAAATTTGTCTTTCAAATTATTAGTCTTATGAGCACCGAAGAACTTCTTCGTGACTCGCCCGCAAACAACCCCAATTTCTAATGGTTTTAGGCTCTCAGCTGAGTTTAGCCAAATTCTTGCCTGGCCCTTGTGTGGTCAATGGAAATGCCAGCCTTCAAGAAATCCATGTCCATCATACCTTCCTTAAAGGCAGTGCAAACCCTCAAATCCCTAATATGAGCGTATGGATTTTCATTTTCCATACCATGATACGGGGGAGTGTGGTACTAAATATGGCCTCATAATCGCATCTTCAGAGGAATGATACAGACGGGGCACTAACTCTAGAGGTGGATGTGGGATCCTCATGGTTCTATAGGGTCACATCATCAGTTCCAACACTCGTTGTTCTTCGTGCAAAGGATCCATGGTATCGTTGTGTACATCGATTTCCACCGATCAATGCCAGAATGATTCTATGCAGTTTTCCCAGATGTTCCTCTGCCCCAAAGACTGCATACACAATCGTTACACAAACCGAGACACAACAAAGAGGACAAACTAACTCAGAAAAAGGTTAAATAACCACAAAATTAAACCGAATGAAAAGCCAAAACAAAGGCAACACCGCAGTGATGAAAACCGCGCTTCTCGCAACTGCTACAAAAAGAGGTAAAAGGTTACCTTCACTTGTGATGTTGATCACAAGTACAATTTCCAACTCATCATTAGTAGTTTGGCACCATCCCTGCGAACGGCGCCGCCATTTGATTCGCGCAGTACGAGCCAAAATCAACAAAATTTATATACCTAAGTCTTACCACGCCGTGAGTCGCTACCGCAAAGATAAAGGGTTCAGTATCGAACACCTGGACGGGTTTTCATCCTAGGAATGATTTGCATAAGTGCAATAAAGGTAAGACTTATTTGACTTTTGATTTTAAAACAAGCAGATGAGTTTGAAAATCATTAACTCAGAAAAACTGAAATGAAGTGGTAAAAGTTAACTTTGAAGATTTGGGTCACTAACTTGGCAACTTAGGCAAAACAAGGTCCCTAAGTTTATCCTCTGCATGACAAGCAACCTATAGTCCCAGCCATAACCGGATCTATGTTTAACTAGCAAACCTCACCTCAAAATCAACTCCTATTTGAGTCAACACAAAGACATGCATCTATGGCCCTTTTCGCCTTGAAACCCTAACATTAAATATCATCCTACAGAGGCTCAGAAGACCATCTAATGAACCACAGTGCATCTAGCAATAAGTATGCACTGTATCCTGAAGCATGGTAAGTATTGGCCAAATTAATAACATTCAATGCTATTCAACCATATTTTGAGAAGATAGGGCCATAAACACGGTACCTGTAGCTTTTAATACAAGAAGACAACCTGCATATGCCCCACCACCAAGCTAGCTTCCTTTCTCTTCAAAGAAAAGAGGCAGCTAAGCATCCTTTGAGTTGTCAGTCATCCCCAAGAGGGGTGTTTGACCCAAGAAAATAAGGGAAAGAGGAGAGAAGAGAGAAAAGCAAACCCTAACTAAAGCTACGAAAGATATTTACATAAAGAACTTGCCAAAATTCTGTTCCTCCAACTTGTCGCTAGTGGTTACAAAATTGTGGAGGGGGCTTATTTGTGTGCCACCCAATGGCTGAAAATACCACAAAGCCTAACAATTTGGCTAATTTAGGGACAAGAGAATTACACCAAAATTGAAGTCGCTTGCATTAATTACAAAATACTTGATTACTGTTGAATTTCGCTAAGGCTCAAAATCTCTCTAGGGCAAATAGGCTCTAGCTAGCGGTGTTTCATTAGCTAGCGAAATCACTCAAGAGATAATGAAAATGCAAAATTTCGCTAGGCAAAGGGTGATTTCATTAGTTACAAATCTCGCTTAGCTTACCGAAATTTATGTGAGTAGCGAATGCAAAATTTCGCTTAGGAACAAAGGCCTAGCGAAATTCCCGGTGTCTAGCGAAATTGGTACTGCTTAAGATTGCAATTTCGCCAAGGTCATGAATTTTCGCAATCCAATAAATTTTCGCAATTTAGCTAAATTCCCGGGATTTGTTGATTCATCACCGTACGCTCTGGCCCTCTATCGAATGATTTCATCACTTTGCCTTTCATTCTTTCTTTTGATTTTTTGGTCTGTTTGATGGCTGACAATTGAATTCAATCTTCATGATTCATCATATATGTCCCGATGTTGAACTCCTAAAGGCACGCAAACCCGCAAAACAACCAAAAATAACCTCTAAACTAAGATAAGGGATACTAAGAAGACTTGAACACTTCAATTGGCATAATGACATGATTAGTGCGCAAAAGCACCTCAAACCCATTCTAATATAGGTTCAAAAATAGCACTTTTGGCACTAATCATTAACAAGTTTTCACATTTTAAAAAAAAAGGAAACTTTATTCTTACTTATCAATATCATAGTAAGGCAAACATTAATGAGATAAAAGAAAATTTATGCATTTGGATCACATTCTTTATCCATCTCGTATGATATTAACCATCATCTTCATGAAGTGAATCCGCTCTACTCATTTCTTCATTAGTGGAAGTACTTCGATCATCCTCATAAGGTTTAAATTATTATCCTCTTAGCATTCATTGAAGCAATAACAATCTTTACTTGTTTATCAAGAGGAAAACTATGCATTTCTCGTAGCATTCTCCATCTATTCTTCAAAAACAAATGTTCTCTCAATTGTGCACCTTAGAGATGAATGCCTATGATTAAATATTTTTTTCTTATCTTTAGGTAAACTACCCCATCAAAAATAAGGAATATGGTAATGTTCACCTTTAAAAGGGCCAAGGTACCCATTCAATTGAGGATAACTTAAGCATCAACTAAATAATATTCAATTTCCACAATAAAAAAAGAATAAAATTATATTAGATTGTTAACTACAAATTCGCTTTTAATATTTTCATTCACAAACCTCTAAGTGGATGAGGAAAACTAATTCCGCTCTTCTATCGCTCTAAAAAGATTCATGAATCATGAGCAGAACCTTCCCATTCGAGCCATGCAAACGTGAAACATATATTAAAACCACATACCGCCATAACATTTTGGGTAGTCATGCCTTTTCTGCCAATATATGGTATTTGTTTTTCTATAGGAACCACTACATGTATATGAGTTCCATCGATCAGGTGACTCCTTAAACCGAGGGGCCTGCTAACCAACCACAACTTGTTAAATATTTGTGGGTATCGTGATAGTTTAGTACCACAACTTGGAGTCCCATTTACCGGGATCCAATCACAAGTAAAAAGTGATCGCATTAGGTCCACTTATCACACACACACACACACACACACACACACACACACACACACACACACACACATATATATACACATGCACGACTATATTGACAATAGTTCAAAAATAATTTAATTACAATTCTTTTATATAAAAATACATTCTAGAACTAGTTTGTTCCAAACATTTTACAAAGCGATTATAAAGCCACAAACCCATTTCTTCACAATCGCGCTCGACCAGTGTCGTCCACCGTTGTACACCCCGCACCTCAAATGTTTTCCCAAGTATAGGTGAGTCACGCCCAAGAGAGAATAATTCATACAAGGCTACTCCCATCTAAGTTCATATGCATGTTCACACAATATTTACATCGCAATTCCAAACAAGATTATGCAATCCTAGGTTGGAATTCTACATGTCATGCCATGAAATGAGATTCAATCATGTACCATGCTTCAGTCATTATCGACTCCATTACTCAATGCGATGTTAATAAGTAATAAATCCCGAGTCAATCATTGACTCACGCCCACATGTTCATATGTGATAAACCGTCATTCCGATGACATCCAACATCATTTTCAAACAAAATGCATTTGTTTATAAACCAAAACTTTTAATGCAAGTATTACACCTCATTGATAATTTTATCACAAAATCTATGTATCTTTTCGCAAATAATTTTTCTAGGGTCCCAATCCCAAACTTCGTACGCTTCCTACATTTTTACTCGCTTCAATCGATGGAGACTTCAGATAACCACAAATACGGCCTTCGCACCCGATGGGATATCTATCCTCATTGCTATTACCCGACACTGTGTTTTCATCATTTCCATTTTAACTGCAGGATTTTGTTTGGATTCTCAACTAATGGTATCGGGAGTCACCACTGATCAACAAGTATGGTGATTGACTAATCATGCACTCAATATCCACACGCGAACTCGCGCAGAGAATAATGCTGTATGTTGTATCGCGCCACAAGATAAATGTGCTATATGGATAATTCAACCATATAATTCACTATGTATTATAGATAATTATATTATGTATATAATTTCCAAACCAAACATATAAAATGTCAATATATGAGCACAATACATATCAACATTTCATCACACTCAACACAAATCAAACAATTAGTACACTTGCAGGCAACAATCAAAATTTCAACAAATATTTGAGCACCAAATCTATCACGCGATATGTTCGCATTCTAAACTCAAAGAGCTTTTCATAAAGTCCAAGAACGTGAGAATCGGAGTTCGGACAATAAAATATATGACCTTTTGAAGTTGGAGGTTCAAAGGTGTGCAACAAGAGAGCAATGTCCTGACATCGCCACGACATCACCACAACATCAACCCAACCACAAACATTTCAACTGCGATGTCACAACATCGCCACGACATTGCCACAACATCAACCCAACCACAAACATTTTAGTTGTGATTTCGCGACATTGTCACGACATCACCACAACATCAACCCAACCACAAACATTTTAGCCTCGATGTCATGACATCGCACGACATCACCGCAACATCGGTGCTAGCAGATTTTTCCACACAAACTAAATAAATGTTCTGTTCCTTGGTGAATGGACCATAACTTGAGCTATGTCCAATTTTGTAATTCAATGCTTACATCAAGTTCACAAATGCAGCCTACACTATATGTAGAACATGATCCAAATCCTTCATTTTTCCAAGTAAAACTAGTCCCAAAATCCGATAAGGTGTAGAGTCAGTAAGGAAATTTTATTACAAGCAAAATTAGCTAAATAGCCCCTTAGGGCGCAAAACACGGCCAACAGCCCTTTAGGGTGGAAATAACAAAGAGGGAAGAATTCTATCTCTGTGTGGCAGCCTCTGCGCACCTGACTTTAACTCTCGACCGAACGAACTCGACCGTCGAACGCCAAATCGCAGGAAGAAGACTCCTTCCCTTCTCTGGTCTTTCCTTTTCTTCTTTCTCCATTTTCCTTCCTTTTCTCCATCGCTAAGACCAACAAAAGATATTTCTTCCCTCCTCCCACCTCACACTTCCTCTCTTGTATGGTAGACTTGACATGGCTTCCATCATGCCATGTGCCTCACATGGCATGTGTCACATGACATGTGTCACGCCACTCACTCTTAGCCACCACCATCCTCCTCATGCATGCCTCTAACCATGACACTTGGCCATCATTATTGCAAGTGTCACCATGCTATGTGTCATATGGCATGTGGCATTAGGCCATGTGTCACCCGACTCTCGTCGAAAACGTGAAATTCCAACACCATAATTCAACGAAATTCACTAAGGTAACTAGTTTTCAGGAGACAATCCAGAATCTATGAGGTGTTCGTTTCATCATCCGAAACCTAGAGAATTTCAGGTCCACAATTGTATTGTAGCGGCAATTCACCGTTTTTGCCCTTTTTCAAAAGATTTCAAATTTACCCTAGTTTTACATTCTTCCCTCCTTAAAAGAACTTCATCCCGAAATTCACACGCACATATACATACTATCACATGCATATGCTATAGTTATTTTATTATCAAATGGATAAACAACGAACCTTCGTCCTCAAATAAGAAAGAATAATTGGTACGCATCATGTCCTCGCGTTCCCATGTTGTCTTCTCTACTCCACGGTGCTGCCACAACACCTTTTTTAGCCTAATAATCTTGCGTCATAAAACTTGATCCCTTCTATTCATGATACTTACCGGTCCCTCCTCAAAGGTTCCATCTGCATCAACAATAATCTCGCCCCAGTCCACTACTTGAGTCAGATCTGGAGTGTACTTCCGGAGCATGGAGACATGGAATACCGCATGAACACCCGATAAACCTGGGCCAGTTGATAAGAAACTACACCCACCCTGTCAAGTACCTCAAAGGGCCTAATATACCTCAATGATAGCTTTCCCTGCTTTCCTAAAACTGACCACTCCTCTCTTAGGCATCACATTCAAGAAGACATGATCACTGACCTCAAACTCTAAAGGTCATCGCCGTCTATTAGCATAACTCTTCTGTCGGCTCTGAGCTATGAGAGAATGCTTCCATATCAAATCCACCTTCGAGGTTCAACCAAATCAGACCAAAGGGAGGTCTTCCCTACCTTCATCCAACAAACTGAAATCGACATGAGCCCCAGAGGCCTCAGGCTGCCAACCGATGCTCGCTGATAATCGTTTGTTGCAGCGAACTCCACTAAGGGTAAATACCTCCCAACTACTCCTTGCAGACCCCAGACGACGCCGTAGCATGTCCTCTCTTGTGCTCGATGGTCCTCTTCGACCAACCGTCCGACCGAGGATGAAAAGTGCTTGCTCATCATCAACCTGCGGTCCCCATGGCTCTTGGAAATCTCCAAAAATGAGTCGTAAACTTAGATCCCTATCCGATACTATATACGAAAATCTCTATGTAACCGAACAATCTTCCGTCGTATGTATAACCCGCAAATTCCTCTAGTGTGGTCATCCGCATAGCTAAAAAGTGGGCCGCACTTAGTAACTCCGCCCCATTATCACCCACACGCATCATGTCCCGTGATGTTCGTGGGAATTGAGTCATAAATCCATCGCGATGTGCCCCACCTCCACCTCAAATACCTCCAAAGGTCGGAGTGGAATCCCGTCAATTCGGGGTGCTCAAATTTTTACTTGCTTACACGTGAGACATAGACGAATAAAATCCCCAACGTATTTCTTCATCCCACTCCACAATACCGCAACGAAGATCAAGGGTCCATCTTCGTGTCACCTGGATGCATAGAAAAACGAGAGCAATGGAACTCCCTAAGGATCTCCTATCTCAAATCTACCAACTAGGGAACCACAACTCGCCCCTTATACCGAAGACTACCATCTCTATGAATGGTCCAACCTTCGTCACTTGTACCCGACCATACACGGTCCCTGATGGACAATATTTCTGCATCTTGTCCTTGGAACTTGATCACTCTACTCAGTAGGGAAAGAATAGCCACCAAACTCCCCAAAGTACCTTAAGCCTGATCCCTGATACACTCGAACCGTCCTTACGCCTCGAGCATCTCGCTGACTCCCGAGAAGCCACACTCAGCTAACACTCCCCGTGTCTTCCGGGCCTGAGGCAAAAAGAGCCACCACGCTACCTTATCGGGATGTAATGCAAAGTGAAATCATAACTTAAATACTCCATCCACCTCTTGCCTCATGTCGAGGTCCCATCATGTAAAATGTACTTCACTTTTCAGGTCCGAAAACCTCGACCGCTTCATCGGTATAGATAGTGGCACCAACTCAAGGCAAAGACAATGGCCGCTAACTCCATCTCATGCATGGTTAACTCTGTCAGGGTTCTTCGACTGAGAACCATGTGCCACAACCTTCCCGACCGTGATCAAAACACATCCAAGTCCGTCCTTAGAGGCATCACAATATACCGTGTACCTTTGTCCCCGTTCCGAGACTATTAAAATAGGAATTGAAGTAAGCCTCATTTTCAATTCTTGGAAGGCCCTCTCACACGAGTCATTCCACTCAAACTTAACCTCCTTCCGGGTCAATCTTGTCATAGGTGTAGCTAATCGGAAGAAGTCCTCAATGAACCTCATACACACCCGCCTAATCCCAAGAGAAATCAAGGATCTCGAATACTTAGCCTGATCCTCCTAACTCATAACACTTTAACCTTCTCTCGGTCCACCTGACACACCCAAAGCCGACACCACATGCCCTAAGAATCTTACCCCAGTAAGCCAAAATTCACACTTATTGAATTTGGCATACAATTGATGGTCTCTCAAGGCCTGAATAACAATCCTTAAGTGAACCTCATGTTCCTCCTCCTTCTTGGAGTAGATCAAAATATTGTTAACGAATACCACAACAAACTGATCTAAGTAGGGTTGGAACATTCTATGCAATAGATCCATGAATTCCTCTAGAGCATTCGTTAATCCGAATGGCATCACCAGGAACGAATGCCCATATCAAGGTCCCGAACATTGCCTTAGTGATATCTCGCCCCTTAACCCTCAACTAGTGGTAACTGAAGTGGGCAGATCTATCTGAGTAAACCCATGCCCTTTCAATTGATCAAATAAATCATCAATCCTTGAAAAGGGTACTTATTCTCGATAGTAAACTTATTCAACTACCGATACTTCCATGCAAAGTCAAGGGTCTTTGTCTCTCGACAAACAACAACGAGCTCCAAAGGTGAAGTGTTTCGTCTAATAAACCCTATCCAACAATTCCTATAATCGATCTCGAGTCTACAACTCAAGAGAGGCGCTATTCTATGCAGTCATGTAACAGCTATGCAATTTCAAGGCGAACTCAATAGTAAAGTCTACATCCCTATACGGAGGTAATCTCGGTGGTTCATCAAGAAAAACGTCCTCGTACTCACAAACCACTAGAGGTAGACTCAATTCCTATCTTGCCTCGTCCTCCAAGGTAAGGCTTACTAGCCAACCCATCAATCGCTCAAAAGTATCAGAATCGCATACACCGAGGGCATAACATCATGCTTATCCCTTGAAACATAAATACAATGATCATATGGTATAGACAAAGAACTCTCCTACGATCACAATTAATGACATCTTGTCGGTTAATCAATCCATCCTAAGGACGACATCAAAACTACATGTCCATGACCCAAGAACCGTGAAAGGAAAAATCCCTCTCAGATCTCTAACTCATAATCCCGACATATCTCGATCAACACTACCTTAGTTCCAGGAGAATGCATAAACAAATGCACTTTTTCCAAGGTTTTAACCTCTAAGGCCAAAGCTTCCAACATTATGGATGCAAATAATAAAGAATGCATGCACAAGAACCAACAAGATCGCCATGAGAAAAGAGGACAATACCTCGAATCACCGACCGATCTACAAGTGCATCTTGAGGTGCGATATTATAGGACGCCCTCAGCTTAAAGTCCGCCAGGAGCCTCAGCCCCACCACTCCATACCCGACCATCCCATTTTTATTGCGAATTCAGAAAAATAAGGTGCTCCTGACCATATTAGTCTACCCGGTCCATGGTGGTATGAAGGAATTGTCTTGCTATGTGAACATCCTATCGAAGGATCGCGACCGGGTGTTCCATAACTCTGGTATCCTTACCTTTGAGGGCAATCCTGTCTTATGTGTCCAGGCTGGTGGTAATGGAAACATGTTCCCTGCACTAAATGGGTTAAGAATTTCGAAATGTCTCCCACTGGATGACTAGACTCAGCCTCAGCCTGATAGCTACGAATTCCCGCCCCCTCGAAACCCTTATGGAGAGGAACTTTGCTTTCCCGAATAGAATAAGAAGGTCAATTTCTGCCTCGTCGTATCTTAACACCTACATCCTGGATGTTCCGTGCGTCATCCACTTCTCTCTCAATGGCCATAGTTGTCCTGACTATCGAGTCTAAGTCCTACAGGAGAAGTCCCATAATTTTACCCCAAATGGACAATTTCAAACCATCCTCACCCCACACTTCGGGCCAAGTCTCAGGCCACATACTACCGCTGAAAAACAAAGCGACCCCGTGAACTTAGCCAATGATTCAAGCACCGGCCACTGCTCCTTGTTTCGCCTAGAAACTCCCGAGCTTTTTCATGTCGAGCGTATGGGCCGGAAGAACTTGCCCATGAAGAGCTTCCACAAACTCTTCCCGTCATCGCCCAAGTCCTCGAGGCTGGCCCAATCCCACCACACTTAGGATTCACCTCGTCGAAATGCAACCAGCCTTTATCTTAGTGGCATCGTGGTTGTGATCTCCATAGCCCCAAGATCTTCATAACTTGTCAAACCAATGATTACTATCATCGGGTCCCTCCTCCTTGAAGGTTAGAGGACATGGTGTGCCTTGAACCCCTGGAGGTTGCTTGTCCTCATCGCTCCTAATCGCACTAACCTGCAATGGTGGCAAACACTACACTAGCTTGCACAAGAAGAGCCAAGAACACCAATAGCCTCTATGAAGGCTTGCTACAAAGGCTCCAAGGGTATCAGCAAACATCTACCACCCGCCTGGCCATTCTCTCGACTAGCTATCTACATATGTCGATAGCAATAGAGTATTATGGCATCTGTGAATGGTACTCAAGTTTAAACTTCAAGATTTCTCTTCTTGTCTAACTAGTAGTGCTTGTGCCAACTACTAATAGACCCCTCAATATCCCGAACTATTTCTTTCATTCTTTTTCCCGAACCCTTAAGGTTATGTTTTCTAACCCTAGCGTTCCTCTTTCTCTACAAACATTTTATCATGCATAAAATTCACATAGCACACAACACAAAATCATGTAGCACAAAACGTGAAATGCACACAATGAATGCAATGGTCTAGACCCAATGCCCATTAAGCTTTAGGTAATTCATCTACCTAAACTCTTATACCAAGCTGTGACGCCCCAAAACCCGAGGGTTCGTTGACCAACCGTCAACTCGTGGAAATATCTATGGGTATCGAATAGTTTGATACCATAACTGGAGTCCCATTTACCGAGATCAAATCACAAGTAAAAAGTGATCGCGCCGGGTTCACTTATCACATTTATACACACACACACACACACACACACACACACACACACACACACACACACATGCACGACTATATTGGCAATAGTTCAAAAAAATTTTAATTACAATTCTTTTATACAAAAATACATGCTAAAACTAGTTTGTTCCAAGCATTTTTACAAAAATGATTACAAAGTCACAAACCGCTTTCACAATTGCCTTTGATCGAAAGTAATCAACGGCACCTTAAATTCTCAACAGTTTTCCCATATAGGGTGAGCCACACCCAATAGAGAATAATTCCTATAGAGGCTACTCCCTCCCTAAGTGCACATGCAAAGTTCACACAACATTTCATATCGCAATTCCAAACAAGATTATGCAATCCTTGATTGGAATTCTACATGTCATGCCATGAAATGAGATGCGATTCAATCATGTACTGTGCTTTGAGTCATTACCGAGTCCATTACTCAATGCGATGTCAATGAGTAATAAATCCCGAGTTAATCACCAACTCCTACCACACCACGATGTCCATGTGTGATAAACCGTCATTCTGGATGACATCCAATGATCATTTTCAAACAAAATGCATTTGTTTATAAGCTAAAAAGTTTTTTAATGTTACACCTCAATGATCATTTTATTTACAAAACTCATGTGTCTTTTTAGGCAGCGAATTTTCAGGGTCCCACCTTCCTACATTTTTATGGGCTTTCACCGATGAAGATTCTGTATAACCACAAATATCGGGTCTTTCACCCGATGGGGTATCTATCCCTGCTTGCTATTACCCGACACAAGTTTTCATCATTTCCATTTAACCGCAGCGACTATTGACTTCATTCCAACGGTACTGAGCCCACCCATCGATCACCAAGTATTGTGATTGATTGTAATTATGCATTCACACCTGGGGATTGAAATTTTTGATATATCGCGATATGACGGCCGATATACTTGAGATCTAAGCCCACTCAAAACGATTTCGACATGAAAATCGCCATGAAAATCGTGAGGGTCGGGAAATATCGGGCGATATTTCGCCGATATATCGAGATTTAATCGAAATTTCGCCAATTTAGTATAACACGCTACAAGGATCGATTTTTTTGGCTTCAAAATATCTGAGATATCGTAAAATATCTGAGATATACTGAATGGTGAAATACTCCGAGATATATCAGAAATATCTATGAAATATCTGAGATATATCGATATTCTGAATATATCAAAATGGCCATATTTGCACCAAAATTAAATCCAACTACGGCAATTAAATTACAAATATATTTTCGACCATCCAACTAAGTTATTTCACCAAAAAATCTATAAATACCTCTAAAATCATTCAATTTGATCACAAATTCTCTAACAATATCCAATCTTCATTTCACTCCAAAAAATTTCTTAAAAGATATCTCTAAATAACTATATATTAGTTATTTTAAATTAGTTAATTAGTAATAATATATTAATAAATTCAATACTTCATGTTCGCACTTTAAAATCAAGTTATATATTAGTTAATATCGTATGGTTAGTTATAAATTTATAGTATTATATGAAGTTTTCATTTTTTTAAATTAGTTTCTAATTTAGCAAATAATATATTAATAAATTAATTTTCATGTTAGTTAATATTTAAACGAGTATGTGGATGAACCCCCTAATTTCCTATCCATATAGTTGTAGATACAAGTCACATTTATTCATGATATGTCTGATCTTATAATCAATATTATTCAACACTATGTCTTGTATGAATATCGTTTTACCGAAATTTGATCTATCCATCAAATGTTGCACTGAGTCACATCAATCTTCATTTCGATTTTAAAAACTCATTGCAATGTGTATATATTTGATTATTAATGTCATTTTACAGCATTTAAAAATTATTTTTTATAAATTTAAAAGTATTTTTGTTAATTTTCGATATATCGATATTCATAAAATATCTGTCTGATATATCTGATATATCTGATATATCCATAAATGCAAGTAATGATATATCCATCGAAACCGATATTTCCAACTCAAGCCACACCCACCACGATGTCCCCGCTCATATATGCAATGTAATGTGTCATTGCATGTTATATCATGCCACTTGTATAATGAATGATACATGGACAATTCAAACCATACAATTCGCCATGTATTATGAACAATTATTTTATGAGCATATAATTTCCAAACCAAACATACATCAATGTCAATATATGAGCACACACATATTAACATTTCATTACATCAACACATCCAAACATTTGTACACTTGGTGCAACAATCAAATTTTCAGAAAATATACAAGCACCAAATTCCATTTACCGGTATATGGTCAGATTCTAGACTCAAAGATCTTTTCATAGAGTCCAAGAACGTGAGAATCGAAGTTCGGACGAGAAATATGGTCGTTTGAAGTTAGAGGCTTAAAGGTGTGCAACAAGAGAGCAATGTCGCGACATCGCCACAACATCAACCCAACCACAAACATTTCAGTTGCGATGTCGCGACATTGCCACGACATCACCACAACATCAACTCAACCACAAACATTTTAGTTGCGATGTCCCGACATCTTCACAACATCACCACGACATCGCCACAACATCAACCTAACCATAAACATTTCATCTGCGATGTCACGACATCTCCACTACATCACCATGACATCACCAAGACATCACCACAACATCAATGCTAGGAAGAATTTTTCTGGACAAAACCAAATAAACAGCCTAAGCTATGGCAGTCCCGGGAAATGGACCATAACTTAAGTTATAGAGGTCAAATTTGGTGATTCAAAAGCCTAACATCAAGTTCACAAATGCAGCTACAATTTCTATGAAGAAAATGAGTCCAAAATCCCTCCATTTCCTAACTGAAAATCAATCCCAAAATCTGGATAGTATGTAGGGTCAAAACAGGGCAACCTTATCATAGGCCAAAAATCGGGCCAAACAGCTCCTTAGGGCAAAAAACATGGCCAAAAAACCCTTAGGGTTGAAATAACCAACAGAAGAACCCTACCTCTCGTGAGTAGCCCCCGTCGCATGGGATTCGGATTTTAACTCTACCCAACGAACTCCAACCATTTAACGCCGAAATCGTGAAAGAATATCTTCCTTTCTCTCATTCTTCCTCTCTTTCTTTCTCTCTTTTCTTTCCTTTCTTTTTCTCCACCACCAAGACCAACGGAAGATATTTCTTCCCTCCTCCCACTCACACTTCCTCTCTTTGTATAAACTTGATACATATCTCTTATCATGCCATGTGTCATGCCACTCACTCTTAGCCACTCACTCTTAGCCACCACCTCATCCTCCTCATGCATGCCTCTAACCAAGACATTCTATCTCATTATGCTAAGTGTCACCATCCTATGTGTCACATGACATGTCATCGGCCATGTGTCACCCAACCCCATTGCCTCGAAAACGTGAATTTTCAACTATCTTAATTCAACGAAATTCGCTTGTGTGAATCAGATTACGAGATGATCTAACTGAGGTCCATTTCATCATCCCGATACCTAAAGAATTTCAGGTCCGCAGCTGTATTGTAGCGACAATTCACCATTTTTTCCATTTTTCAAAAGAGTTCAAATTTACTCGGGTTTTATAGACTGCCCTAATGCAATTCTTAAAATATGGCCAATGCCGATCATCATTTCTTATTTTATCAAGGACTTCAATAAATTGTGGATCACTTGGTCTTATAATATCCTTGGCCATAAGACAAATAACATCTAATACAATCCCAAACCATCAAGATATAAATTCACCTAAATGTTGAAATCTTTCTTGAATCATCCTAGTGCTAAGTCCATGACCTATTGTAATAAGAAACATTGTCAAAGCCTCTTTCAAAGACATATCAACCCTTTCTTTTAGACCATATCTTTCAATAAGTGTTTCCAATAATTTCATGAACACATGTTTTTCCATTCTAAATTGTTGAAAACACTTAATTTCTGGAATATTCAAAACATCCATTACAAACTTATATCTTGTGTGGGAAGCAGTTCTGGCTGGTCTTTTCTATGTACCATAAGTGTTATAGCTGCAACACATCCCTGAAAGCAAACCCTCTTGATAAAAATCACCCATCATCCCCCATCTTTAAGTTTCCAATCATTATTATTAGAAGACATCTATAAAAATAAAATAATAAATATATTAATAAACAATAATAATGGATATTTTCATTTAAAATGTTGATAATAACAAAAAAACAAAAAAAAAACAAAAAAACAAAAGTAAACATTGAGTATAGAATTTCCATATTGTTGGATATCATCTATTGAAAAAAATTCTTAGAAAAATAATGATCTTTACAGAAAAGGTCAAATAGCCAAAATGAAATATTTAAAAAAAGAATAAAGGAACTGCAATAACAATCAAGTATTTTATGCTTAAGCCATGTAATCTAACTAAGATCTTCAATGCAAACAAAATCTTCTATTTTCCTTAACAACTAGATATCAGTGGCTTCTATATATAACTCAAAGTCATTCTTCACTTCTGGCATGTCACAAATAAGTTTCATCACATCGGCAATGCAACAACCAATCTTATCTGCTCTAGATGTGATAGTAGATATGTTCTCCACAACACTACAAATGCATTATAGTTGCATAGCTACAATCTCAATGTTTAGTCCCATCTCTTTTCCTCTCTTTTTTTGCCTCATTCCTTTTTCTCGTAGAAGGTTGGGTAGTAGTTTCAAAACTTTGCGAAATAGTATCAAGTGACGGATTGTAATTAGAGTTGTCTTGATATTCAATAACACTATCATCATGATCCCCAACAATAGATAAATCATTGATCACATCATGTCCTACACAACCTTGTGATGGTGTCCAAGGTCCTTCACCAATAACCGCAATATCTTTGGAAAGTATGTCCAATTGTTCAACTTTTTAAGCTCATTGTATTAAACTTGTTGCATCAAGATTCTCCTACAAGAGGGACAATTTATCATATTTCATAACTAATATATGTCAAATAAAATTAGTGAATAAGTCAAACATACCTTCAATTTGTTATCCCACCATATATTGTTAGCACTAATGGTTTGCTTCACAGGATCCCATCCAAGGCCCGTCTCTTTCCAAATCAAGGTATTCCAAAGTACCCAATCCTTTTTAAGAGAACTCCATTTATTCTTAAATTGCCTTTATTGATAGTTTTTTTCCAATCAATTCTTTGAAGGATTTTATCACATTTTCCCATCCTAATTTGCTAAAATGACTATTTAAATTACTTGGTTAAAGTCTCGATTAAGCACAAACTTTAATAAAAATATTAGTTGTAATGTCATCCCAATAAGCCTTGCTTGCTTTGTTTTTCGTTTTCCTTACCTTTTGGTTGTTGTAATTGTTGAATTATATAGCTAGACATCCTCAATTAAAAAAACATTGTATTAAAAATAAAAGGTTATGGGAAATAATCTATTTCAAAGAATATATATAATGATAACAATAATAATAATAAATTTCAAATAAAGAATTAAATGAATTTAAATAAAAAACGAAGAAAAGAATGAATTAAATCAAACATATGAATAAAATATCGATGTTAGGACATAGAACCCTCACAGTTATTTTTCTTTTAGCTCTCTATCATACTTATGTTTTGGATTCATTCTTTATGTATCTCTATATTGTAAATCGAAAAAAGAATACTATTGTGAGCTTAGACATATGGATTGTAAATCGAAAAAAATTGTCAAAGCTTAGATAGATATGGATTGGATCAAGACTCAATCATTCGGCCCATTTCACCATTAGCTCATGAAGAAGATGAGAACTTACCCTAGCCAACTAGGGATAGTCCAGTGCATCATTGTGGTCAAACGTGTTGAATGTAATGTAGCAGAAAGTGTTGAATATTTTGAACATTACAAAATTTGCAAAACACAAATCATATCCAGAATTCAAGCCAATGAAACACACAAAAAGAAAAAAAGAAAAAAAAACCATAATGGAACGTACCTTGGAGTTGAGAAAGTCCTTGAATGGAATTCTTGATTCTTGGAGGAAGAGGAGCGAGAGAGAGGAAAAGCAACATGGGAGAAAAATAATTAGATATTTTAAGAAAATATAATTAGATTTTAAAAGGAATGTAATAGGAAGAAAATAATTAGATAATTTTAAAAATATAATTAGATTTTTAAATTATATTTTTAAAAGGAATGTAAGGTATTATTCGAATATTTTAAAAAATTGAAGTGTTTTTAAAAAAACACCTCTTAAGTGCTTCTTAAAAAAACACTCAAAAACGCTTTTCATAATTTTTCCAAACGCCTTTTTTTCCCAAAAACATTTAAGAAGCACTAACAAACAGCCCTGAAAATTCCATTTACCATTTAATTTCATGTGTATATATATATATATATATATATATATATATATATATATATATATATATATATATATCTTTGAGACTATTTTTACAAGAAAAACAATGAAGGTATTTCTTGTCAAATGAAGTAAAAATTAATGAAGGATTATATTTCGAAATTTAGTTTTCAAAGGCCTTCATCAAATCATCTTTATTATTATGATAAAAATGTATAACATATTTACAAAAAAAAAAACAAAATGATAAAATTATTATGATAAATAATTTATTATTATCATTCTTACAAAGAATAATTATTTCTATTTATTTATTTTATATATATAAATTAATAATTTAAAAATAATAGATTGATAAAAAATTGGAAAATATTTGAAATATTCTACGTGGAATTTAAGATTTTAAAATATTTTACAATTCTAAAGTATGACTTTTTTTTATTTAAAAAAACCCAAGTATTTTGGTATTTCTATTTAGAAGAAATTTTCAAAAATTCAAAAACAAGTTATGCAAAAATGAAAAAACAAATCGTCTAAAGTTTGAAAGCAATTTGTTTTCAAAATAGTTTTCAAAAACAAATGCCCTTATAATCGCCCCAATAAAAGAAAAGGAAAACATTTTGGGTAATTTTATTTTTTATTTTTTTTATTTTTGTAATAAAGGGCTTTTCCTCCTAGCATTTTTTTTTTTTTAAGATTATGAATATATTTTTTTTAAAGAGAATAATTTAGTGATGCAAATTAACAATTCATTCAATAGAAACACATAATCAAATCACTAAAACTTTAGAGGATAACGTAAAGATTGCAGAAATAACACAACGACCTACTTAAATACTTCACACATCGGGATAATTCCATGACGACTGTAATACATACGATTCGGGGTCTCCAACAAGATACCGACACCATGATTGATCACTCGCTCCGATCGAATCTATACTTTGCCTTTCAAATCATCCACACAAGAAAATCGCAAAGACGACGAAACCAAATCAAGTCGCACTAAGATTACACGCACAAGTCACAATAAAACACAAAAACAAATTAAAAATCCGTATTTCATGGGGTTAACCACTTTATCGGAAGTTAAAATGATAGAAATAGATGTAGATTGGTGATTTCATACTAAGAATACCGAAAAATCACTCGTGTTTAAAAGAAAATGAACTAAAAAGAACAAGATAGTATGAGTTAAATAAATGTACTTCATGTTTACTTTATTAAGAAAAATATTAAAACATAAAAGCATAATTAAATGGGTTAAAATTTATATATTTTAAATTATGTATTCTTGCATGAAATAAGTAAAAGGGGGTTTGAAAATATGCAATTATTTATTTTTATTTTAAATATATTATTATTTTATGAAAAGAAAATAACCTATAAATGTTGGCTGATAGCACTTAAGTGGTAGTCCAAAACAAATGAATCATTTATCACAGGTCGTGGATGACTTGCTTAACTCCTAAACCGACCACAGCCCTTAACCGATTGGCTTTGGTCCCTAGGAAGCTCATCTGAAGCCAAGCCAACCCATTCGCGCATTAACACTGCGGTCACATGCACAATAGTAGCTCGATTTGGAGAGTGGAGGGGATTTTCTTTTTTTAATGTTGTTTTTTTTTTTTTTTCTGACAATTAAACACTTTATTAAAACATAGTAACTATCATTATTAAGACTCACCAGGGGCCCTCCCTACCTCCCTGTTGTTACCTGGATCGTCTGACCTCCGGGATATTAGTGGAGTGATGTAAACCTGTAAAAAATGGGGCTCTATGTGTGTTGGCCAAGCCCGAAGATTAAGTCGAGAAACGGGCGGGAAGAGAAAGGGAATTAACGCGCTTGAAGCTGTGATACCTTCCCTCACGAAAGTTTGTTTCATATTCGAATTCTTCCTTGAGTTTAGGAAAGATAATCTCGAGATTTTGGTGATAAGATCTCTCTTTCTTTATCAAAGACTAATTATTCCTTATTGAGGATTAATGCTTTGAAGGTGATGTAGATTTTGAGCATAGTGAGATACGTTGACAAGTATCCACGCTGCGATTTCCTTCATAATATAGTTATCCATAACACACTTTCTATATGTGGTATGATGGCCGGTTGGGGGATTCGAGATCCCAGACAGGTTCTAGGACTCTACCGTCTAGTTGATTCCCACGTGGCATGAATATGGTGGGCCAGCTTGGGTCGCTTCATGAGGCGGGCCAAGCGGGAGGGTCCGTGCAAACGCTGGGCCCATTGAGTAGTGGGTCTGAAACTAAAGGTCACGGTACTCACACTCCCCTCACCGGATATCCTACATTTTTATATTTTGAAGGTTTCACCAACTGAGCTAAGACATTTGGACTTTTGAATGTTGTCTCAAAAAATTATTATTAAACATAATTGTTTAAAATATATGTATACAAAACTAGAGCTTTTGTTATCACAATTTTTTTACCTTTATAAGACAAATTCTAATTTTATATTGAACTCATTTTTTAATATGAGTACAATATTTTTGTTAAATTAAAAATACGAATTCTCTTTTTATCCTTAATTTTTTCTATTAAACATCTTTACAAAAGAAGATTTTTACCTTTTTTACATTTAACTCTTTCTTTAGAAAAAAAATTCATTTTTATTCAAAAACAAATTTTACTTTAAATTCAAAATCACCATAGCTTCTAATCATTTTTCATATTATGATTTTTCAAGGAATGCTTTTAAAAAATACACTACTTTAGAAGGAAGTCCCTAGTAAAGATGCACATTTGTTTTATTGTGTGACCATTATCAAGTTATCAGAACACCAATCGATTCCTATGATGACAATGTAAAAATCGATTGCAGTCTCTAATAACAATATAGGATTTTCAAAATAAGTTCTTTTAACACTCAAAATAGTGGGTTTGGAGCACTTAAAACAACTCTAGTTCTTTAGCTTGTGGTTAGTATCTTAGATATTTTCACTTTTGATGTGTTTTGTAATATTTTATGTAGAATGAAGGTTTATTTGACCCATCTTTAATACTTTATGGACAAGATAATACACAAATGTGGGATGATATCGTTAGTAGTATAATGAGATTAATGACTCCCAAATTGTACACTGAGGTCCCTTAAGATAGTGTACCCCAAAAGCAGTACTGATCTAAATTGGTTAAGATAAGCCATCCATCCAATTAGAATCTAGCACATTTTAGCATTTATTGAATTGTTAATCTTAGATTTGATTAGTAAACTATTTATGATCTTACACAGAACTCATGACTTGGATCTTTTATGCAACTCGTAATACACCTAAAGTCGTGTTTACAATTGATAAAGATGTGAATACTTAAATCAATATCAACACAAACAATGAATAAGAAAAATGTGAGATCATGTCCAATTTTGTTACATTTTGTCTTGCTCTTAAGAACTTCTTTGTCCTAATTCACTCCATTTTCCTAGGCTTTCATAAGGTTGCCCTAAGTTTAACTTGCTTTCATGTTAAGTGTTTCAAATATCCAATGGGGACTCAGGTTCCAATTTGTAATTGAGTATAAGATTTAATGGTTTATTGATTCCAATATCTCAACCATTTGTTTAGTTATGGTAATCTTGTGTTGTTTGGCTTAACCATTAGGCACTTAAGAGTATCTAATTAAAGAGACTTATAATCCCAATAATCAAATATTGAAATATGATAATTATGATGTCAAAAAAATGACAATTATCTTGAATAAAATGAGATTATTTTCATAGGTCAAATTTGAATTATAAACAATTATTTACATAAGGAGCATTCCAAAAGAAGAATGAAAAGCCCTAAAGGCCCCATTTCCTTAGATTAGATGAATACACATTATTCAGTGGAAATATATTGACTAGCCTCATATGAGAGCATCTCGTCATTTGGAAAAAGGCCAAGGCTGGTCTGAAATCAATAAGTCATTAAGCCTAGCTCATTTTCTTGGGTTTAAAACTTAGAGGAAAAAAAAGTCACTCTTTGTATTATATTTATGTGCTTCCTAAAATAATGACAACGTACTTAGATAGTGACACCCTTATCAAGCCCTTAGTGACACCCTTTCGAGTTGGGATATCATTTATATTTCTAACAAGTTATTTCTCAAAGATATAAACTTAAAAAATTCTTAAATTTGATCATTTTAATTCTGAAAAGTGAAGAATCCAAAAAATAAAAATAAAAATCTAACTTAGACATATCAAGCCCTTCAACCACTTTAGAACATTTTACTAATCAAAGAAAGGGGGTTTGTTTTCTTTTGGCTTTTTTTTAAAGTAAATTGCTTTCAGATTTTAGACCTTTTTTTTTTTTAATTTTGCATAACCCTTTATGAATTTTAAAATTTTATTTTGAATAAAAATCGAAATATTTGACTTTTTTCTATTTAGAAAAAGTTATATTTTAGAATCTATACAAAATATTTTAAAATCCACACATAATATTTCCAAATATTTTAAAAACAACAAATATTTTTAATTTTGGTTTCATCAATCTATTATTTTTAAAATTATTAATTTTCTATATTTTATTTTAGTTATATAAAATAATTATTTTTTATAAGAATGATAATTGATGATGCATTTTTTCAACCTGAATCGGGCCGGGAGCGCGTAGGGCTCACTGGCCGGACTCGGATCAAGGGCGGGCCGGTCTCAGTCGGCACGACACTTCCGCAAAAAACAAGAAAGAAGGAGGGGGTCGGCGAGGCTTCGCCGTGGCTGGCTTTCCGTCTCCCTAAGTCGGTTTCTTTTTAGAGAAAGAGCCCCATTTAGAGAGGCGAATGTGTTCGTATGTTTCTTGTCACTTTCAGATGGGGTGGCCTTGTATTTATAGTATATGTTTCTAGTTGGATGGTGAATAGGATTCTTTCCCATTGGATGGGTATTACTTGCCTTTATTGGTATTGGTAAAGGATATAAAAAGAGCAGTTTATTTGGGATAATCTTCCTTCCTTATTGGGGGATCTCGCTTGATCTGCATAATGATATGTTATATCGTGAATTATCTTTCTTTCCTTGCTGGTGAGATTTAATTTGATTTGCAGGTTAAGACGTTATTGGGGATTATTCTATTTTCCATATTGGAAGGATTCAGTTTGGTTTGTGGGCCGTGGGCTTTCAGCTACCCACATTTATCATCCTTTGGATAAGCGGACTAAGCTCTCATTTGGGTTCGCCCCAGGGCGTAGATGTTTCGTTGGGGTGGCCTGCTCTTGGGCACGGCAAGTGGGCTGTGAGCCTTATTTTCTAAACCCCTGCTCCGGTTGCCCTGACCGCGTATGCACGGTGTCGTGCGGCAAGAGTACGCCAACGTTCTACATCGGGTGCGATTTCCACGTGTTTGCTCAGGGTTTGGGTTAGTTAAGGGCTTGAGTGGCCGTCCTTATGTCTTGTGATAATGGCGACTCTTTGGTTTCAGCCGTTTCTCCCTCCCTTTTAGTTTCTTTTCTTGTTTCTTTAGCGGACATCCTACATCTTGTGTGCCGATCTGAGGCGATTTTCTTTGCCTTTAAGCGATTCGGACTTCCCTCTCTCTTAGTCTTACATTTTGAACCTTTTTGCGCGAGTCTTTTAAAGCGTCTTTCTTGGGATAGCCTTTTCTGTGTATTCTGGAGTGCAGCCGTCTTTATCTCCTTGGTCCCTTTTCGAGCGATACGACGAGGCGTTAGGGTTAGGTTGGCCAAGTTTTGTTTTCGTTATTTGTTTTCATCATGGATTCGGGTCGTTCTTCTTCTCTGCGTATTGGCGGTTCTTTCTTGGTATTGCCGCTCACGAACGACTGGCGGTGCCTCCGTTCATTGACGAGTTGAACTTAGCGAGATGCCCCAAGGAAACGCCCTTTCCCTTAGACGGGCGGGAAAATGGGCTGATCAAATCTGGAGGTCGGAATACACAAGATCCGCAGATTAGGCATGCTTCCCCAGCGTAGGGCTGCTTAAGTCGGTCCCTCATGGGTACACTTTGCCAGACATCTGGCTTCCTTTGGCGTTAGTGTGGTCCCAGGCGTTTTGACCCTTTATGTGGTTCCGGAATTACCTAAAATGGTGTGCTTCTTTGAAACAGCCGATATGGTCTTCGTTTTCCTCATTCCTTCATAAAAGGGTTTGCGGCACTTCAATGTCTGTCTCGTTCGCTTGATGGTTGGGAGTGCTTTTGGTTAGTCTGTTGGTTTTCTTTGGGGATAGGGGGACTCGGTGTCCCCCGATGGCAGCAGTTCCTTTATCTTTTGGCGGAGACCGTGAGACCTCTATTTACAGCGTTAAGGCTCCTCACGAGTGATTCAGATCTTCCCTCTTCCCACCGGGTTGGAAGGGACGCTACTTCTTCGTTGCTCCCGGTCATAGTGGGAATATGACCCTCTTGACAGACGGCGCCCCTAGGCGTTAGGTAAACTGAGACCACCAGAAATCTTCGTAGTGTTCGTGCATTTTAGTATAACTTATTGTGAGGTTAGTGGGTATTTGGTCTGCGTACATGCTTCTCAGAATTTTCAATTGATCTCGATCTTGAACAACGCCATAGCGGCGTTGGTGAGTGTCCTCCTCGATCATGGAGGCGATCAAGTCGGATATTCACGACTCTTGAGCTGAATTCTGCTGCTCTACTTCGCGGGCCTTAGCCTTCTTCCACCATGAAGTTTCTCCCATTGGGCCTCCGTGCTAAACCCACTAAAGGAGAACTGCGCTCGATTAGAGGCCTTCTTTCGAAACCGGGCGTGAAGCGAAAAGCCACGGACTTTCAGTTGAGAAGATCGGCCCAAGCCCGTTTGAAGCTTGAAATTAGGGCGTCCTCATCTTCTCAGTCTACTGGGTTAGCCAGGGCCCCGGGCGTGGTAAGCCTGGGTTGAGGCTCCCTCAGTCTTGAGTTTGCAGCCCCGTTAAGGTGCAACTGCCGAAGGCAAGGTCCCACTTGGGTGGGGGCGGTTGGCGGTAGTTGGCGGTCGTGCCGTCTTGTGGAATCACTTGTGAAGAGTGTTAGGTCACCTTCGGCGGAAGAGTTGAGGAGAAAGATCAGGAATCTGAAATTCGCGAGCAGAAAGGGACTCTTTGCTATAATGCCATTCGCGGTAGGCATAGTCGTCCATTCTTAAGGATTACGATCTCGAGAGGTCGAGTCTTGTTGCCGTTGATGAGGCTTGTACATCTCTCCAGGAGTTAGCCTCTTTAAGTTCCATACCTTGTCGATATCTGATTCAGCACGAGTTGAGTTTGAACTTGCATTGGATGTTGATTCTATCTTTGGGTGTGCGAGTGGCTACTTATTTGGAAGGGTTTGGCCCAGGCGAACTAAGCGAGATCATGCCCAGCGGCACGGGCTTGAGCGGGTGGCTTCCCTCACATGCGAGGCGGGCTGTTTGTAGGGTCGAGTGCAGTATGGCCAGAGAGCGGTGAAGCTCAAATGCGATTTGAAGCATACCACGTCGGCCGTGCGCGAGGCGAGTGTAGGGAAGGCCAGTCGAAGCTGACTTGAGAGCGTGGCGAAGCCGAGGTCCGGAGGATGATTTGAGAACACGCAAGCGGCTTGCTAGAGCTGAGGACGAAATTTATAGATGCGATATGAACTTCAGATGAAGCTGGGGATGAGCTTCTCACATCCCAGGCGAAGCCCGAGTCTAGGAAAGTACGTGCGATCAAAGGCGACTGCGTGATAAGGCAGGCTCTTCCGGGCGGGGCTCGTCGCGAGGCCCGTCAATTTGCCGACTCAGTGAGCGCTGGCCGAGTGCCACGAGCTGCGTGGGACGCTTCATCGACAAATAACTTTGGTTGCTCAGCGAGACGAAGTTATAGGAAGATTGAGGACGAGCCCGACCTGATGGGCTTCTGGGTGGCTTCTTTTCGAGGGAAGAATTTCTTGCAGCTTATCGGGTTTAGATTTGACTTGACCTCCCCCAGCGGCGAGGAGGCAGAGGAGTCTTTCTCCGTAAACCCCTCTGGAGAACCTAATACCCCTACTGATGCTCACTCCCCTTCTTCTAATGTATAATCTTCTGCGTATAGACATATGTAACCTTTCTCTTAATGAATATTCATTTTTTATTTCATCACTTTCGTCTTTATTTGTGCACTCCGCTCTATTCTTCATGATCTGTATCAATTTCTTGGCTGCATGGCCTGACTTGAACGTCCGAGTTGGATAGTTGATGGGATATAGAGTTGAAAAGTTGAGCTCTTGATGGGCATGAGACTTCATGGGCGCTACTGCGGGCTAAACGGACTTTTAAATTGCATGGTTTGAGTAGAATAGTAGAGTCGTCAGCGAAATTTCTTTGGGCTCTTGGCGAGGCCTTGAGTGAGATAACTTGGCGATCTAAGTCGTGATTTGCATGACTGTGCGGAGTGAGCGAACTCGTCGAAGTGAGCTACTAGGCTCCGGGCGGGGGCGTGGTGGCGATCCGACTGGTGATCGACTCTTAGGTTGCATGACTGTCTGAAATTATCTGAGACGCTCGTCGAGTGAGCTCACGGGCTCGGGCGGCGAGGCCTTGTTGGCGATCGACGGATGATCTAACTCTTAGGCTGCGTGGCACGTGCGGGTAGGCAGACTAGTCGAGTGGCTCTTGGGCTCCGGCGTGAGGCCTTGGTGGCGATCCCGGCTTGGGCGTCGACTCTTAGGTTGCGTGGCTTGTGCGGGAGTGGCCGAACTAGATCCCGAGTGAGCTACTAGGCTCCGGGCGTTGGGCCTTAGTGGCGATCGGCCTGAGTAATCTAACTCTTAGGTTCGTGGCACGTGCGAGTCGCGAACTCGTCGGGAGTGATCACAGGCTCCGGCGGCTGAGGCCTTAGTGGCGATCGACTGGTGATCGACTCTTGGTGCGTGGCACGTCTTGATGGTGACTTCTGAAGTGAGCTACTAAGCTCGGTGAGGCCTTGGTGGCGTCCGGCTGGTGATTTGACTCTTAGGTGCATGGTGCGTGCGGTAGGCGAACTTCGTGAAGTGAGCTGCGGGAACCGGCGGGCCTTGGTGGCGATCGGCTGGTGATCGACTCTTAAGGCTGCGTGGCCTGTGCAGTGTAGTCGAGCTCGTCAAAGTGAGCTGTTGGGCTCGGCGGCGAAGGCCTTGGTGGTGATCCGGCTGATGACGATGGTTGTTGACGATGGGTGATCAGGCCGTCAGTGAACTCTCGCGGACGGCGTTGATAACGGTGGCGATCCGACGACTGATCGACTCTTGAGCTGGCTGTCGCGGTGAGCGAACTCGTCGAAAGTGAATCGCGGGAACCGGTGGGAGCCTTAGTGGCGATCCGGCTGGTGATCGACTCTTAAGGTAGCGTTGGCTTGTCGCGGAGTAGTTGAGCGCTCGTCGAAGTATTTCTTGGGCTCCGGCGGGCGCTGGTGGTGATCGGCTGAGTTGATCTTACTCTTAGGCTCGTGGCACGTGCGAGTAGACGAACTCGTCGAAGTGAGCTCTTGGGCTCAATGGGCCTTGTGGCGATCCGACTGGCGATCGACTCTTAGGGCTGCGTGGCACGTGCGAGTAAAAGCGAAGACTCGTCAAAGTGGGTTGTTCTTGTGACCATTCGGGTCGATTTTTCTTGGGGAAGGTGCGGCGTCTTTAATCTTGATTTGAATTTGGAAACCTTTGTGCAAATTTAAAGTGCTTTAGCCTTCTTATTAATAGTGGCTTTCATTCTTTATCGAACATACTTTGGATGTGCGCCTCTTCGGTGCGTAGCGAAATGCGCGAGATAGACGTCAGTTTAATCGTCTTCATTGAGGATCCACGAAGAATTCTGGATTGTTTTGATGGACTTACCTTTGTGGGAGTTGTGTTTTCCTAGTCTCCCCCTTTTATGGGAGTCATGTTATTCCACTAACCGTGCTGGGGAATGTGTCATCTGAGGAGGCGATTTACATTTCTTGTCTTGCTTTCTCTGTTTTTGTTCTTCTTTCTCTTTCTCTCATAAGTCTCTTTCTCCTTCTTCTTCATTCTCTCTTCCTTCCTTTCTTCTTTTTTTTCCACATCATTCTCCCCTTTTTATTTTCTTTTCTTCCCACATACATTTCTCATTCTTTCGCACCAGACTCTTTCCATCCCTTTTTCTTCTTCTCCTCTTTTCCACCTCTTTTTCCTTTCCTCTTCCCTTCTTGAAAGTTTTTTTTTTTTTTTTGAGGCTTGTCTTATGTATCTCGAGAATGTAATCGATGAGTACCACTTGATTGTAATTGAATGTAACTTTGATTGTAATAAAGAAGACTTTTCTTTTATGACTATGAACTTTCTCATTCTATTTGCATGTAATTTTACGAGACATTATATATACGAGAGCTGTTTGAGACGTCTAACAAGATAACCAATAAACGCTCGAATCGTCATCTGAAAATTGATAAATCTTCATTTAAGATTACAAGCAGAAGCGTCTGCGATAAAAGCGTTGGGTGCTCGCATTCCAAACATGATGTAGAATTTTCCTCCTGCAATAAAAGTTCGTAGTTGCACGGTCTGCGACTCGAGATATGATATAGGGACCTTCCAGTTGGGGCTACAGGTTTTAAGTGTCTTTGGATTCTTCCTAAATGCGGGGCTTCTTTAAGACTAGGCTCGCGCCGTGATAGCTCCTGGGTTTACCTTTTGGTTGTAATTACCGGCTGTCTTCTTTGATATTAATCTTAGTACGCCTTAGAACTTGCTCCACGTTTTTCATCTAGGAGATCAAATTTAGACGGAGGGGCCTCGTCATTAATGTTCACTTGTTGCTGACTCGATCATGGAGACTTTAATCAGGCCGATAATTTCTTGTAAGTGCCAAAGGCTAGAGCGAATGGGGTTTCTGGGTTGCTAACCTGCGTTATCTGTGGGCCCATAGCACCTCGGGAAGTATTCTACCCATTTCCTTTAAGATCTTAATTTGGTCTTGAGCGACCTTAGGGTTCTAATGGTGACCGGCCCGTCTTTAGGTGGCGCGGATATCTTCAGAGCAGTATGTTCTTAATTTCGGGCTCCGACACAAATCTCGAACTTGGCGTTGTAGTTGTTTGGATTATGCGATACCGGGGCTCTTGGAATACCAAACACGCATATAATATTTCGCCACACAAAGTTGCATATCTTACATTTACGTGATTGGCGGGGTTCGGCCGGCCAGCGGTAAATAATCCACTTTGCAGCGATGATGAATTTGCATTGACCTTTCCCAATGGGCAGAGGTCTCAATATGTCCAAACCCCATTGTTGGAAAGGCCATGGGCTCGTGATTGATGTCGGGGCTCGATGGGGCGGATCTTGGCATACTCTGGCAAATCTGCATTTCACGACCGGGTTGGATTTGCGTCTCTAAGGATCGTGGGCGATGGTATCACGTGCGAGACCTTTCACCGCTAATGCACGACTCAGATATAATTTTCGCATATACCTTCGTGTACTTCCTTAACGCGTATTCGGTGTCTTTTCCGCGATGCATTTAGGATGGGTGTGAAGAAACCTCACTTGTCTGGCTCCTTTATGATTAGTGAATGCGCAGGCCTCGTCTACAGTTTTTCATTTGCTTCTTTCGGGTCGTCAGGTAGACGTCTGTCTATTATATAATCCCAAATGGGGTCCATCGGCTCGGTTGGGACGATCTGGAGCCAGCTTCCAGATAGAGATCTATAGGGCTCGCCGGTATTCGACGGGTTTTGTCTAGCGAGGTCTTCTGTAAAGTGTCGCTAACTTTGCCAAGATTAATAGGCTGCGGGTTCTCTGCTCACACGGGGACATATATGACTGAACGATGCAAATTTTTCAATAAATCGTACCTTTTGGAGTATAGGATCATCCTTTCACTTTTGGCCTCGTGGGTGTCCTACATTTGTCTTACCTGGCCCGGGAGTCATTGCCGGACCTTTAGGCAGTCGCTTCCCGGTGAATGGACGAAGGTTGAGGCTGCTATGGCGACCTCATACTCGGCCTCGTTGTTGGGGCTTGGAATGCGAATCTGAGTGCGTACTGGTGTCTACTCCCATACGGAGAGGTCGAGTTGACTTTCAGCTCCCTTGTGTTGGCTCCATCTGAGAGTTTCCGGATGGGAGGTCATTCATTGTTTGAGCGTTCAGGGGTTTCAGCTGAGAGTGAATTCCTATAGCGAAATCGGCTAAGACCTGCCCTTTTATTGGAGTTTTTCGACGTATCGTGTCGAACTCGCTAGGTATCGCCCGCGCCAGCCTTAGGGTCTGGTTTATGTAACACTTGCTTCCTTCAGGTGTCTGGTAGAACTTCCTATGGTATGAGCACGGAAGTAAGGGGCGGAGTTCAGCTGCGGTTACCAATGCAAAAATTAATTTCTCCATCAGCCCAGGTACCTCTCCTCAGCTCCTCGAGCTTCATTGCCGATAATGGCGGGTGTTTCGTTCTTTAATACTGTGAGGACAAACGCTGGTTTGAGAAGTCTGTCTGACCAAGTATAGAGTGAGGCTCCCGCTTATTAGGACTTACTAGAATGGGAGGCTTCAAATATGTTTTCAAAATTTGAAAAAATGCTTCCTCAGCGTATCCCATTGAAGGCCCTAGCGGGACTTGGAAGAGAATTTGGCATTTATCACTTGCCACCGGATACGAATCGGCCATGGCCAATCCTTCCGTCGAATGTTTGAACTTCCTTTATACAATAAGCGTGGCATGTCGAAGCCTGACCTTTATTTTGTCTGGATTCCTCAATTCCTCGGTGGTTATTCTATGAAACGATTTTCGGTGATACTCGACGGCACACTTGGCTTGGTCGATTTCATGTTGTAATTTCGAGGATGCGGGCGCCTCGGACGGATGGTTATGTAGACTGCTGTGGTGGATTTTACTAGCATGTCATCTATGTACACCTCCATAGTTGTGCCTATCTGCTTCTGGAACATCCGGTTCACCAGCCTCTGATAGGTAGCTCCTGCGTTCTTGAGCCTAAATGACATCACACGATAACAATAGGTTCCACTGCTTATTTGTGACTGACGAGGTCTTTTCTTGGTCGTCGATTATCTTGATCTAGTTGTAGCGGGAGAAGGCGTCCGCCAAAACGAGGAGTTCATGGCTTGCTGTGGCGTCTACGATGAGGTCGATCCTCGGCAAAGGCGTCGCTGGGCGCGCTACGTTGATGTCGGTGAAGTCAATCAGTGTTGTTACTAGTTTGCTTTCTTGGCCAGGTCTGACGTTGACCCGACCACGGGATACTCCACCTCCACGATCGCTCCTGCTTGGAGGTTCTGAGCCTCGTTGATGGATTTTTATCTTTTTGGCGCGAAGCTCCTCCTCTTTGTTTGATTGGCTTGAAGGATGAGTTGACATTCGACTATGGTGATTGTGTAGGGTCGATTCCTCCGTGTCACTTTAACTTCCATGCGAAGGCGTCTTCCGTTTATCTCAAAAAATGGGTGAGGCGGCTTTTGAGGTCTTCCGCTAGCTTGGAGCCGATATAGGCGAGGTGTTCAGGGTCGTCATCCAACGATACCGGTTCCAGTTCTTTTGAGGGTTCAGGTCGGGTGAGTACCTTGTTGCGCATGTCGAGCTCGTCCAGGTATATGTTGTCGGCAAACTGCACTTCATGGATCTTTGAGCATTCCTGGCCACTCGTTGATCCTCCCTCAGACCAATTTCCACCCGCTGGTAGGAAACTTGATCATCGACGATAACCTTGGTATGCGGAGGGGATGGCTCTTATTGCAATGAAGTGCGCTTTAACAATAGTATGCTGGGTCTGATGGGAATCTTTAACATCGTCGTTGCTAGCAGAGGAATCTCGAGGTGAGTACTAGTTGTAATGAGCCCAGAAGGTAATACCTTTTCCTCGGAGAACCCCATGGAGATGTGTGTGTGGGTTCAGTCTCTCCTTCAATGCCATCTGCCCGAAAATTGGCGTGAATGATGTAAATTTGAACTCTCTTTGTCGAAACTGGACTTAGATATTTGTTTTTTGGCCTGGCTAGCATGAACTACCAATGGGTTGTCATGGGGGTGTTGGCATCCCTCGGTCTGCGACCGAGGAGAGATGTGATGGACATGTCGGGCAGCGTGATTTGGAATGCTGCTTATTATTCCAGCTATCTGCTAACTTTGATCTTAACGCCTTGGATGGTGCCAGAATGTTTGGATTCCCCTCCTCCTGCGAATCCTCCTGAGATCACACGGATTTCTCCCAAGGGTTGTTGGTGCTTAGTAGTTGTCTGCTGGGGTGGTGGTTCTTTGGCGGGACGGCTCTGGGAGGCGGTCTGGGGATATGAAGCATTGGAGGTGCCGTGTCATCTCTGTTCCCTCTTGAGTTGTATACGATCGTCCAGTGTAGTGCAGTAGTCCCTATGGAACTATACAGTACACAGGTTCCTCTTGTGGCGAGTCTGACTTCATTTGAGTTGGCCACCTGGGATGTTGGCATAGCGAGTTTGCGTCTGGGTTGGGGTGAATCAGCGGGCGAATAGTCGTCGTCTTTGGAGTTATGCGGTGGGCGGGCGATCTACGAGGTTCCAGACTGCCTTTTAGAATAGTTCTCCATCATTTTGGGGGCCTTTCACCGTGCGTTTGTCTTTTGGGGCTTCGTCCTGTTGGCTTATGCAATCGCTTTTTCTTTATGTGGTGAGGTTCTCTTTGCTTGGATATGAGAGCTTCTTCAGTTCTTCTTCGATAAGAGAGTTCTTCACTGGTTAATATACTTTCTCGCTATAGCACCTCACCATGTTTGCTTCGTGGATTTTTGAGATGGAAACATCGTCTTCGACTAAACCCCTAATCCAAAGAATGAATGCAAGGATCGCGAACTCTCGTCAGTATTACCCACTTTGAGACCGCGCATTAATCTTAACATAAGACTCGTGCTTTCTGCCACAGCTCGCTGATAATGCAGAATATAACTGCTTTATACGCCAAGTGGCCCCAATGAAGAGAGATTTGAATGCAATGGATGTTCTCCAACAGAGATCGGAATTACAAGTAGCCTATTAAACCAAGCTGGGCCGGGCCTTTTAACGTGATAGCAAAAAGCTCGCATCGCATTTCCATCTTTATACCACAAAAACATGAGTTGTTTTTGTGGCAGCCGAGGATGATCGACCGGATTCCCGACACCATCGAATGCTTCCACTCAGAGACTCGACTACTGAAGAGGGAAGTGAAGCACCTCCCACTTAGGCAGTGACCAGCTTTGTTATACCAAGGTGTCCATAGTGTCGTGGAGCGCGTCCTCTTACTACTCCTTTCACACAATTGAGCTCTTGGCCGGAGGCCTCGAACCTCTTACTCCCCATGATAGTTCTCCCGTCTCCTTGCCGAGGGTGGCGAGTTCTTCGTCCCGACATGCTTCCAAGTGTTGCTTCGTTGTTCCCCTTCCTCTCCAGGGCCAATTGTGGTCCCGTAGCCCCCTGGGCCCCGCTAAACTCTCGCCTCTGCTTTGCCTCTGGAATGTCGAGATTATGTTGCCTTCATATGAGGGAAAGTCAGGACCTTCCTGTTTGTCGTGGTATCCCACGGGCGTTGTATCCTGCCCTCGTGAGTTGTTCTAATTCTCCTATCGCATTGTCAGTATGAGCGCCTCCACCTTCGCTTGCGTTGGCCGTAATTGGCCGGCATCGTGCCAGAGGTCTGCTGGTTCCGTGACATCGTGATCCCTTGGGATCTCGCGGATCGGGCGTACTCGCTGTGTTCCGGTTGATACCATCAAGAATCGAAATCGGCTTATATTTGTAAAGGAACTGTTCCCACGCATCGACTTAACCGATGATGCCTTTTTCAACCTAACCGGTCGGAGCATGTAGGGTCATGGCCGGACTGGATCGTTGGCGGCCCATGTGCTCGGGCGGCACCGCAAACAAAGAAGCAGCGGGGTCACGAGGGCTTCGCCTGCAGGCCACTCGATGCCTAAGCAGTTTCTTTATGAGAGAAAAGTGAAACTGTTTAGAGGGCTTAATGTGTTATGAGTGTTTGCGCACCTTCACCGATGGTATTCTGTATTTATAAGATATGTTTTCCCAGCTGACGGCGAATAGGATTCTTTCCCATTGGATGGGTATTACTTGCCTTTATTGGTATTGGTAAAGGATATAGAAAGAGCAGTTTATTTAGGATAATCTTTCTTCCTTATTGGGGGGATCCCGCTTGATCTGCATGATGATTTGTTATATCGTGAATTATCTTTCTTTCTCGCCGGGTGAGATTTAATTTTGATTTGCGTAGATAAGACGTTATCGGGGGATTATTCTATTTTCATATTGGAAGGATTCAGCTTGGTTTGTAAAGTCGTAGCTTTCCCAACTACCTCCCGTTATCATCCTTTTCGCATAAGCTGGACTGGCCTCATTTTGGGTTAGCGCCTAAGGGACATGGGTGTTTCGTTGGCCGTCTCTCTTTTAGTTCGCGAGGCTGCGCCACAGAGCCCTTATTTTCTTCTTTCAAACCCTATCAATAATAATAAATTATTTATCATTTTAATTTTTGTAAATATGTTAATATGTTATACATATATTATATAAATATTTTTTATTTTATCATAATAATAAGGGTGATTTGACTAAAAAACCTTTTGAAAACTAAATTTTGAAATCCAATCTCATTAATTTTTTAATTCATTTTGACAAAAATAACCCCATTGTTTTCTTATAAAAATAACTCTTTCTTTCAAATATATATAAATACATGAAATGGAAAAACACATTTTTGTCCATTATGAACCATCCTTAAAGAAAAAAAACATGGAAATGATTAGCTTTATAAATTTTGAGTTATTTAAGGTCTTTTAACCAAATATTTCTAATAATATAGTTATATCATCAAGATAATGTAAACAAGTACTCGACCTAAATTATTTTTTCTTAATATATTTTAAAATGTTGATTTTAAGCACATAAAAAACAAAACTACTTAATACTAATAGAAATACAATATTAAAAACAAACACTGAATACTTAATACTGGCTGTTTATTCAACATTCACCTAAATAAAAGTTTTGTTCGCATTAAGTAAAAAAAAAAACTTCAGTGCTCTAGCACCTAAGACGATTTAACAAATTTTCCTTTAGATCGATTCAATATTGCTTACTCATATCTTAGGTTGCCTAATTCAGAAAGGGAATAAGCAAGCTTAAGCAAAGAATCATTCATCAGCATTTAATTGAATTAGTTTCAGCAAGTTGGCTATATTTAGCCACTCAAGCTGGTCATTTAATGTACAACTTTAATTTTTTTTTTTCTAATTAACATATACTAATTATTGGGTTAATTTTCTAATTGATTTGTATATGAACGGTTTTACCTATTTAGGAAAAAAGCAATCTTTATATTGTAATGATATAATGAGAATTTTTCTAAGAGAGGAAGATGATTTTAGCCAAAGTTTTTGCTTGGTTGGGTGGTCAGCTGTCAATTCCAAAATCTCATGTGTCCCTTGTTCTCAACACCAGTTTAGCCCAAGTTTAGTCCCTTGTTCAGACAAATATGATACCTTTCTAAATGTAAGGATTTATGGAGCCATGTTGATGACCAAAAATTCGCTCCTGACAAAGACAAAAACAAGGATGAATATGCCGAGTAGGGGAGGACAAGGATGCTCAAATCATGGCATGGATTCTAAGATCTATGGAATCCAACATCATCTTGAACTTTTGTCCCTTTAAGACTACAAAAGATTACTTGAAGGAACTCTACAGTCAACACAACACTACTCGTCGGTTCTAGCACAAAATTAATTAGCCGAATAGAAGCATTGGTGGTAAGTTTTCCTTCTTGAATCACGTTTTGTTTCTTCTGGCCTTACCACTAACCTTATTATGTTGATCAACTGGGTTTTTATCAATGATTATAAAGTTGAATTTTCTAAATTCCATTGCCATAGTAAGATCAATGATTGGGAAGATGATCGCAAGGGGACCCAAAGTAAGACGTCTTTTTTTGCTCCAAATCCCTGCCTCCGAGTTTCACTTCGCCTTCTATCACTTGTACTTTTTCTCATGTTTGGACATTTGAACTCTAATGTACTTCAGATTTGCTAAAATCTATGCTTACTTGGGAAGAATAGTCACTATTTTTAGTGATTTTTAGTGATATTCAATTTGATTTCAGGATTCTTATAGGTCAGACAAAGTAAAATCCTACCACCCCACTCACACCATATATAGTCCAACCTTTTGATCTAATACAGAGTGATCTCTGGGGTATGACACCAATTACTTCTCATGCTCACTACAAGTACTTTATCACTTTTATTGATGACTATAGTTATAAGACCCCGTAAAATTCTAATTTTCTCGAAAAATAGTAAAACGGTCATTTCAAATAAAATCCGAATTTATAGGATCTCAGATGATCGAAACGACTTCACTGCTGAATCGCCTCACGAACTCCATGATTTGGTATTACTTTAGATAACAAATTTCAATGTTATGATTGATGGGAGTGAGACACTCGCACACTTGAGTGTTCAAAGTGCCACATGCTCACGCGCGTAATGAGTCAAACATGATCTCAAATAGGACCCATGAGAGACTTGTGGCAACATGTGAGTGGGAAACTCATAGATGTGGTGGGCGGATATGGTGTAATCCTAAGAACCACTATTAGAATTGACACTTGGCAAGTGAGAAGATTCTTCGACTCCAACTCGACTCCAACCTAGATGGGAAGAAAGGAGAAAGAGAGAGAAAGGGAGCAAAAGAAGAGGATTTTAGAGAGAGAGAGTCTACCTTCTCTCTAGATTTCCCGGCAATCGGTCCGTCGGATCCCGGCGAGACAAGAGGCAAAGCTGATCCCCACTGCAAAAGCTACGCGTGGGTACCGATATTGTGGAGTTTTGGCAACTCCGAGAGGTAGGGGTTTTCTTCTACTTGGATATTCTTTGTCTAAAAGGCCATGAGAATGGTTTTGGGTGTTGTGAGGCCATGGAGTTGGTTAGGATTTCTGGTTCCAAAGAAGTGGAATCTCACGCTTGATGAGGCTGCCCACATGTTCTCGATTGCTGGATCATAAGAACATTAGGTGGTTATGATTGAAATTTAGTCAGTGTGTTTGCTTGTAATGTGGAAATGATGTTAATATGATTATTTTAATTATATGAATATAATTGTGTGTGAGCCATTGAATTGGATATATGAATCGTGCATCACGTATTCATGTGCATGGTGACATTGCGTTTAGTCAAAGGTAAGTGCATGGCATGGTTGTTCACCACTCTTAGAATGAGTGAGTTTGTTTTGGGACACATCCACAAAGACTCATAGTTCAAATTATAAGATGAGAAATAATTAATGTGTGTTTGGTGTCTCGAACTGGTGTGTGAGACCATATATTGATGACTCAAAGGTCCGTACGGTGGGAGGAGACCCGCATTTATCCGAAAAGTTGAGTCTTGTATTGGTGGGAGAGACCTTAGCAATATGAAAAGTTCGTATGGTGTTAGAGACCCACGGTGTAATCCTAGTAAGTTCCCATTGCCTTCCAAGAGAAAACATACGATCATGTTTATCACTTGACCTAGAGTTGAGCAAGAAGGCTGGATTGACTTCTGGCCGGGTATCCAGGTCGTAAATTGGGATTGTGTCACAGCCTATTGTAAGGCTCGGTAATAGGGTGTCATTGGCATTACTAGTGATGATTACCACACTTGGCATAGGCATATGTGAGGGAGTCGGTGAGTGACTCGGGGTATGCGCATGGAAACATTTCATGCATGATATAAATCATGTTTGGTATCGGAATTATGAGCTGTGGATGCGGAATATGTTATTGTATGTGCATTTTAGGCGGGAGAGCTTCCTGAGAGGGAATCAACCATCAAGGTTTACCTACGGATCCTCTTCTGCACACTCGTAAGACTGCGCTCCTGAAGAGGCCTGATTGGCGTAGCGGCCTGATCGTGGCCTTGATTCATGTGTTGTGTATATATTAGAACGAACTAGTTTTACTATATGTTTTATATTAAGAGTGATGTAATAACTCTTGAATCTATAGGAACATATGGTTTTGTAACTGTATGGACGAGTATGGGTGATGGGCCCTATTGGGTCATTTTACTCATGTATGGATCTCAATGATATAGGTAAAACATATCATGGTGTTTGAGGCTGATTGTGGGTCATAACACCCTAAACTAGTGGTGTCACAATAGTCGCTCTATGATTTATTTTCTACATTCTAAAGATAAAGTACTTTATGTTTTCAATATTTTTCATGCATATATTTAGACCTAGCTTTCTGCTAATATCAAAATTCTTTGTTCTAACAATGAAGGTGAGTACATATCTCATTCATCTCAAGAATCTATAAACCAATGGTATAATATTTTATAGTTTGTTTTTTAACCCTATAAATAAAATAGATATTTGAAGAAAGATCTGGTACCTTCTCGATGTTTTCCATACCGACATGAGTCTAAAACTCATCTATTTTTAAGCTTCCCAATTTTCATGGTATTTTTAAGGCTTAAAAAGTTCAATTCTAATTTAAAACTCCTAGTGAAGTAATCTACTCAAGATTTATGTTTTTGGCAGAATGTAGCTGGTGTAAAGCAGTAATTGTGCAAAGAAGCAAAAATCAGCATTGTGAAGCAAAAGAGCAATGTCACGACATCGCCACGACATCAACTCAATGTCGCGACATCGAGTGATCAATGTCGCGACTTTGTGTGGAGAGTGTCATGACATCAACTTAATGTCGTGACATCAAATCTCTTCGGTGTCGCGGACACGGCCGAAGATCGATGTCGCTACAACTGATGTTCGCGACATCGCCTGAAGTGGTAGAGTAGAAAACTTCAATGTCGCGCAACATTGCTATGACATAGCGCCACAACATCACACTAGACCGGAATTAAAGGGCAATGTCGCGGACATCACAACTCAATGTTGAGACATCGTAACACGCCTAGGGATTAAAGTGATCATTCCAGTTAGTCGAACTGTGATTCTAATTTTGGGTCCGACAACCCATCAACCCAAAGGAATTTCTTGTCTGGAGGTCAGGCAGACTGAGTTTTGGTACCTGGGAATCGGCATTTAACACGGTGACACCGAAAGTTACGTGGCACCACTTCCATACGTCCCTTCACCGGGACCAATTCATTCATATTTAAATCTAAAATATGAAAAATGAATAATTACAGTCCGTAAGGGTTCGATCATGACCCTCTTACCATAATTGCATACCCGACTATTTATACAATAGTCCAAAAGAATTTTATAAAATCACTTTATACAAAAGACTTTTTGGTTGTAAGGTGGCATTTCATAGCCATACATGTCGCCTTCTTTCTCGCATTCCATACTGGTTTTAACACCGTTCCATGTACACTCCCCGTACTCGAAGCGGTGGGTCCCACACGGGCAAAGCAACGCCAAGAGAAAAATTCTCCTATGCGGTGCCACTCCCACCTAAATGCACATGAAATGACATACATACATCAAACCACATTCCATATAGAAAATGTAATCCTATATGGAATATTTTATGTCATGCATGAGATGAGACTCCTCATGCCCATAAACCGAATCCTGACTGACTCCCTCACACAAATGCCAAGTGTGAAAACCAGTCATTAGTGTTTCACTCAATGACTTAACCCATTGCAACTTTCCAAGATATTTAATTTATCAATCCATTGGTCCACTTGGGTCGTGAATTTGGTTTATCGCAGGCTTTGCGGTCTTTCTCACATTAATTTTCTCAAATCTTATCACTGGATCCATGTTCAAACCAAGAGCGAATGACTTTTAATTTTAGGAGGGGAGATCACCCGATCTTGTCATCCAAACACGCGAAATTTATTATTATTGTTTTATGCACTCAGAGTCCCCACTCGACGTTGTCTCAATTTCGAGCTCATTACACACCACCAAGAATGGTAAATAACCAATATCATGTACACACACCCGACTTGACGCTATGTCCCCATGCATATGAAATGTAATTATGTCATTTCATACCATAACATGTTACATGCAAAATGAGAACTACATGCAATATATTCAACACATGGATAATTATATTTTTGACATATAATTTACATTCATCATAATTCCATGTCAATACATTCATAAGCATGCATTAACATGATTTGCACACAACCAACATGTTATTCAAATTTTTGCAATAACAAAAAAAAAAAAACAGCACACACACAGTCCGAAAATCAGTCCCGGACTAATTCGAAAAACAAATTTAAAATCATATCTGGGATCACAAAACAACCCGAAATTCAATCCGGACTATCAGAAAACAGTCCCGAAAATTCAGTCCGGACTATTCAAAAACAATCCCCGTGGCCTCCTACACTGGATCCCAAGATTTTGAGATCTAAATTTACGACCTTCACTACTTTAAAGAAAACCCCAAGACATTAAATGGCCTTAAGGCTAGAAATAATCCGAGTAGGAAAATTCCCTACCTCGTGGAGTTTGAAGAAACTCCAAGATTTTGGTACTTATGCGTAGCTCTCGATGCGTGGACTGACTTTGTCTTTTGTTCCAACAAAAACCTATAGTCCGGTTTTCATAAATCTTAGAGAAAAGTGGAAACCATTTTTTTCCTTTCTCCCTCTCTCTCTTCTCGCTCTCGATCTCTTCTTTTTCTCCCTTATTTCTTTTCTTTCTTCCTTTCTTATTTTTCTTATCCAATTCACACTTTGTTTGCTCCTATCCCTTTCTTCCTTCTTTTCTTTTTTTCTTTTTCTATTTTATCTTTTCCTTCATTTTATCTTTTATCTTTCTCTTTTTCTCATCACCCATATTGATCAAAAGTGGGGGAAACTTCCCCCCACTTTCCCCATGCCTCATGTCATTCTCTCAATTTTCTTTATTTTCTTGATTTTTCTTTTTCCATAATTTCCTTATTTGACACTTGACTCCATATGAGCCATTCACACAAGTGCTCTACATGGCCTATGCCATGTGTCATTCCCCTAGGGTTCCATGTGGCATCCACAAGATCATGCCATGTGTCACCCGACACCTAGTGCCTCGAAAAACATGAAATTCCGACTGTCTCGGAATTCGATGAAATTCGATAGGGTAAGTAGATTTTGCAAGACGAATTCAATGGTAAATTCCATTTCATCATCCGAGATCTAGAAAATTTCCGGTTTTTGATTGAAATTACCGTTTTTGATTGAAATTACCGTTTTACCATTTTTCAGAAAAATTGAATTTTTCTCGGGTTTTGGCTAAAGGACATCATAGTCTGGCAGTCGCGACATCGTATTAAAAGTGCAGCTTATAGTTGAACTGACCGACCAACAAGTTTATGTGAAGATCGGCGCAATGATATCATAAATACGCAAACTCTTAAGGTTATAATATCATAGTAGCTAATGTTAGATGATATCGTTAAATCTAAATGTCATGTATAATGGTAGCAACGAATTGCCACGCAATACAGATTAGATGATTCCAATGTCAGATTGACAACGAGACTCAGAACATCAACTCAATGTCACGACATCTGGTTAGCAATGACGCGATATCAGTTGAAAGGAAAAGAGAAGAAGATTCAACAATGTCGCGACATCAGAGTTCAGTAATGTTGCATTCTACTTTCCATATGAAAGACATTGTCCAACTCATCTACTTCTTGGGGTTAGAGGTGCACCGTCGGCATTAAGGTATCTTCTTGAATAACACAAGTAAATTCTTGATTTGATTCAATTAGCTAGACTTAATTACAAACCCTACTTTTGTTGACACCTTATGAAACTTATATGAAATTTCGAAGGGACGAAGGTGGACTTCTTAAGGATCCTACTTTATATTGAAAGTTGGTTGATAGTCTTAGCTATCTAACCATCACCTGATCAAACATCTCTTACGTTCTCCATACCGTTGACAAGTTCATGCAAGCACCTTAACATTTTCACCTATCTATTGTTTGACGAATTATTAAATATATCACTGGGACACCTAGTCATTAAGTATTCTTTCTTACTAGTTCTTCACTCCAACTACAAGCCTATAGTAATACTGATTGGGTTGGCTGCCTAAACACCAGAAAATCCACTTCAGGATGATATATGCTTTCTTTGTGATGCCCTTATCTCTTAGAAATGCAAGAAGAAGATCATGATTTTCTAAGCTATCTATTGAGGTGAGACATGCACTATCTATTGAGATTTCAGATCATCCGGTTGTGTGGTCTCCCTTTAGAGCTTCTGGTTTTCCTAAGTTAAACTCTATTCTCTAATACATGCCGACAACACTAGTGCTACTCCAAATTGTTGTCAACCATGTCTACCATATAAACGCTACACAAAGTACATAGAGGTTGATTATCACTTTATTCAAGAGGCATATGACCGTCAAGTTATAACTCTATCATATATCTCCATCAATCTACAAATTATAGGTTCACCAAAGCCATGACATATTAACACCATAATTTTTTCGTTAGCAAATTGATCCTTGTAGATTTACTAGTATCAATTTGAGAAGGGATTTCAAATGAATTGGTAAGGTAGTAAAAGGAATCATGAATCAGCATTAATCAGAATTAGCATTTAGTTAGCAAGCTCGCCATTTAAAGCCAGAAAATTGTTAGAGGAATAAGTCAGCAAGCTAACCATTTAAAGCCAGAAATTCCAGATTCTTTTCTTTGGATTAGATATACTAAACTAGAAGAATGTGGAATACCTGTGAATTTCATTTATCCTTCCTCCTCATTTCTGAAACCTTACATCCTTTTATTTTTCTTTCATCCCCACATGATAAAGGGTTTTTACATTCCTGGGTCTCGAAATCACCCAAAATCACTCATTCAACACCTAGATCTAGGCTTTCTTATTATTGTAGCTGGTTTTTTTTCTACTTGATCTAAGTTTATCTCGATTTTTCCTTGATTTCTTAGGTTTACGCCTGACTTATTGTAGTATGTGTGTGCTCGTGATGACGCTTAATTTGTTTGTTGGCCTTCATATGGATCATCTGCATCGGAGAACTATTTCATCAAAACAAAGAAGTTCATCGTAAACCCTATTCATCAATATGTTTCATTAGATCTAGAATCTTAGGATTACCAATTGTGTAGGCCTTGAGCTATTTATTATTGTTATTAACTTAGATGCTATGTCATCCTCTAGTGTTTTTAGCACTTTGATTTATGTGTTCAGATGTAATGTCTTGCTATTTTGAATAAATGAAATTTCTCTTTTCAAAAAAAAAAAAAAAACTACAGATTAATTTTTTGATTTGATTTGTATATGATACTATAGTTATTGTTAGGGTAAAAATCAGCTTGTATTATAATAATATAAACATAATTTTTCTATAGGAGGAACACACTATTTGTCATTAACACGATATCAAAGTCATCATTATTTACCAAAAAAATATGACTGCAAGTGTTAAACTCAAATATATATATATATATATATATATATATATATATATATATATATATATATATATATATATATATATTAATTTCAACTTATGGAAATTTGACTATATTTTATATGAAATATAAAATTATCAATAGAGAAGGGAAAACAATTTTAAATGTAATTATTAACCAAAATTCAAGAATTATTTTTATGATTTATATTCAAATTTTATGTTTTTTTTAATAATTTATCATAAATTTTTAATAACTAATAAAATTCAAAATAATTTATTTTAAACAAAAAAGTAATACACTGATATTCTCATTTTTTAACAATAAAAATAAATAATCTAATACTTAAAACTTCTACATTATTTAGTTTTAACTAATGTCCAAAATTATTGAAAAGGTAAAACTTCTCTTTGGAAACCCTAGTCGCTCCTCATTTTGTTTTTCTCTTTCAGCCCCTTGTTTGTTAGAGAGGACGAATTATTTTTTTTGATAATTCTTGGTCTAAAATCCCCACTTACACTATTTTCTTATCAAGATTTAAGTTTTCTTTTTCAATAAAATGGTTTATTTCATACTGATTTAGTTTTACCTTTATTTTTCCTTATTTTTTTTTTCATGTTTTTGTCGTTGATCTATTGCAGTATGTTTTGTCACCAACATGTTGTAACATATTTTGTCACATAACATGTCATACTTTTCATTACCCACTTATTCCGATAGATAGTTGCGTCATTCATAATTAGCTTTTTCGAATTTTTAATAGCTGAAAGCTCTTAAATAATAAAGCTCAATCCGACATAATCATCAGATTCAACTCTTGCTTTATCAATATACTTACAGACCTGTAATCTTAAATATTTTTAAGTGATTTTCTGATTATCAAACGATATATTCGAATCGATCATTCTTTACGTGAACGATGCATCAATCCTCTAAAGCTTTCTAAGACTTTTTTGAATTAGTGTTTTTTTTCGATTAGGCGATTAATCTGAATTAATAAATTTATTTAAAAAAAACTCATATCCAAAATTAAGTGAAAAAAAGAAAAAGAAAAAGAGAAAAGACCCACTTGTATTCCCACCTCTCTAAATACCTCCTACTGATATCCCCATCAAGCCACGCCATTGTTTCGCAAGCATAACACACTTAAGTCCCACTAAGATCCATTACTCCATCGATATAGATATATAAAATTAATAGTCTATATAATATATATACAACCGAAAGCACTATAGTGTCAACTGTCAAGAAAGAAAATCATATTCATACCATGTCGGTTGGAAGCCGGAATTCCAAGCATCCCTCCAAATTAGCACAGGGGGTTGGTGAGACTGAGAGATACCGTCATTTATGACTTAGGGAACAGCTCCACTCCTCTTCCTTCACCTTCCTCTACGCCACTACTCTATTATCATATCCTACTATTTGGAGTAAATAATAAATATGATTTTTATAATTTCATCGTGCTTAGTGGCAAGTTGGTGGACACGAGTATCGGGGGAATTTTTGTTTCAATCTATGAATAATTTTCATAAAAAATTAAAAATACATAATCCTCTACGACTTCATATAAAATTATCACGTTTCAAGTATGATAGTATTTAAATATTACTTTAATAAATTATAAATACTATTTTAATGTCTTAAGTACCTTCATAATGAATTAGATAAAAATAATACATGTAATTCATTAAGATAATACCTAGGTATTACCATACTTAAACATATTTTATATTTTTTATGTCTCTTTTATTATTATTCTTAAATCAATAAGACCAAAGTTATTATAAGTAACATTTTCCATCACCCTTTCAATGTAAATCTTATAAATATTCAAAATTACAATTACAGCATCCTTTGTGTTTTATCCGAAGCCTGGCATAAATAAGAAAGTCATCGATGTCGGTCCCATCTTTCATGCTGGGAATGGAAAGAAAATAAAGAAGAGGCCGCGTAGAGGGGATGTCGGTGATCCAAAGCCAAAGTGAAATACATTAATGAGAAGAAGGCTTAGGATTCTGTGTGGGAGGAGTGGGTAATTTCCAGGTTTTGATCCAGAAAGCACGTTTCCATTGACACTTGTAGGCCTTATGTGCACCTGTGCTCATATATATATATATATATGAATTAGTATTAAAATCCTAATTTTGATGAATTATGTATTTAAATCTTGAATAAAATTTTTGTTTTTTAAATATAGTGACTTTCATGAATTTTCTTTTTTATATGTTCAACAAGATTTCGAACCTTTATACTATCTAACTATTACTTACCTAAATTACGTCAAGCTTTCACATTATAATGAGAATCAAATAAAGATGAATGTGATAATCAAAATTTATAAAAGCTCATATATTTAAAAAATAAACTTTCTGCTCTATGATTTAACGTGAAAAAGTCGACAGTTTAGGATTTTAATAATAATTCATCCTAAATATATAATAAGAATTTTTGTAATCTTTTTTTTAATTTATTGACAAAGAATTATTTTTTTATAGGTGTGGATGTCCTATCCAATTTCACAAGATCTCACATTGGGTAAAAACCTATAAGCCTTGAGAGTGACTTAATAGGAAAATCGTATAGGATAAACTCTTAAGTCTTATACTAATTGTTTATTTTATAGGCTTCGAAAAGATAACTACCAAAAAAAAATAAAAAAATAAAAAAATAAACATTATAAATAAAAATTATATTTTTCCTCAAATATTTTGAAACAAATCAATGAAAGATATGATTAATAAAAGTACAATGGAACATATTATAAAAACAAAACAGTGTAAAGACTTTCAGATGCATAGCAAAGTTGTGTATCTTGCTCATGGAGGGTAGACTGTTACTGCAGATACATGGTTTTTCCTTTTTTCTCCTTTTTTCTTTTGCGGGCTGTTTTCTTTTGTTTAAATTTATAGAATGTCGCGTCCAAGCAACGGTTGATTGAGGACAGAATGGTCAAATACCTTTGGGTCGCTATACACAAGGGATTTCATATATACATTATATTATGTAGATCCAGATCTACTATTGTAGACAAAGCCAATGTTCCGAATGTAGGCTATTTTTATTTATACACATATAATATTAAAGATCCTTGAAAAAAACAGATTTGTTTCATTTGATTGAATAGAGTGATTTAAGAATACTTGACGTATCAAAAGTAATTAAATATGAAGAAGTTTAAATTCAATTATAAGAATAAAGAAATTATTAAATGTCACTCTAACTATAGTTCCACCCCCACGTCTTAAAAAGTTTCAGTACGTTATGTTAATTTTAAAGACATTTAATTAGAAGGTATTTTAGTTGCAAACACAATCATATTCTACTCTCAACATGACATAGCTTGAAGCTTACTGAGCTTTTGAATCCTTATTTTTAAAATGATATATAAACCATTATAAATCTAGAGATGAATATTATAATTCTTCTTACAACCATATATTAAACAAAGCTCCTTTGCATACCTTGGATCGCACAGACAAGGCAAGTAGATTTAATGAAACAATCACCAAAATTTGGTTTTTCTTCACCTTTAAGCTATGCTTGATGGAAGTAGGAAAACTTATGTATATATTGAGAACACTCACTCTTATTGAAAATTTTCTCTTTAAAAACACCTCCAAGTAATGTGTTAATTTAGGAAAAACCTTTATTAATTATTGAGGAAACATATATTTTTATTTTTATCAAAACCATTAATTCACAATCATATATGGGTCACTTGGATTTCCATACGGAAGGCTCCACGTCAGCTTACAAAAGAAAGTATAACATTCTCCCACTTGACCCATATAACATTATTTACCACTATGATTTGGCATAAGAAGATAATATATAAAATATAAATTATCCTTATATTGGTCACAACGTAAACTGTTTATTCAAGCAAAGAAGATTAAAAGGATCATATGGGCTGTGATGCAAACTTTTATCAACATAGTCCCTACCATGTATCATAAATACTAGTCCCTAAAGAATTAAATGACTTGCAATAAAGACATTCCGACATACGCATCAAATAAATACTGTCCTGTTGTCGCACCTCTGAAAGTTCTGACTGACGCAAAAGAACCGGATCCGGTTGTCTGTAATCTACGTGAAATCATTTGTCAAAACACATTTCACATAAACATACATATATATGAATATATGATATCATTACTAATACATTCATTAGTATGAGAAATATACATAATATAATTTCAAGATGGCCCATATCTATTCTTTAGTACAAAATGATGATACAAATGGCATCTATGCCTTTCCAAACATTTACGTGTTATTACCTGAGGTTCACCTCTTTTGAAAAGAATGAAGACTTAGCATCTTTGATTTCACAAAAATGTAATCATGAAGATACGAATGAAGTGGTATCCATGAAACTGAGCATTTTCATACACTCTGAACTATATGACGGTGACTCTATGCTCCATGTCTTAGTCTGGCATTATCCGCCACAGTGGTACCTATGCTGCTGAGTAAACCTAACGCGCCCAACATTTCTACGCTTCAGTGATTTTCACGTTTTTATTCTCATGTCAAACAATCAACACAACATATAAATGTACATATAAATAATATTCGGCTACAGACATACATTACTCGTCACAACTACATTCGCATATTTTTTCCAAACATTGCACACATCACCATGTGGATCACTTAATATCTATATATAATGATTTTTATACTAGTTTAACATTCATTCATTTTTTTCTCGTGATATAAAAACATGATAATTCACACATTTCATGCTCGTGATATACTAGTAGCTTACACAACCAAATTAAGAATGCTTATTACTGAATTTGTCTGTGAAACGAATCTAATCCTAAATTCTTTTCGTGCAGAGGATAACTAATCACTGACATGGTCTCACGCTTATCAGTCGTTTAATACATTTAAGAATCCTCTTAGTATCAAGTCCCCGGCCAGCCATAAACCCGGTTATTTTTTGACACAGCATTTCAGCTTTATCCCAACCGACAACAGTCCCATCGTAAGCCACGAATCGGTGATGTCACTATGAAACATATAATTCAAGTAATATCGCTACATTTATCCTTATTGTATACTAATTCATCTCTTAACTCAAATATGACTCGCTAATATTCTCTTAAGATATTAATTAGTTCATAGTAAGTTTGGCTGGGACTATATTCTACAAGAATTTCAAATAACGTTGTAAGTTTACAAAAACTAAATATGTCTACTTCCAATTTCATCTATGTTAACTATCCGAATAACCCATTTTAAAAACCAATTTATTCTAAATAATAAATTTCGCACACAAAGTTGGCACATAATCTCATAGGAAACACTATGCATTCACGGCCATAATCCAATCACTTTTTCTTCATTTTAACTCACTTAACACATGACTTTTCTGGCAGAATCTTCATTTCACCGCAACAACCTTTAACAGATTTGGAAATGATAACTCAGTTGACATACATGCAAGTAATTTTGCACCAAAACCGAACCATACACACTCAATGGTCATCTTCACCACACATGATCTCATTTATCATCATTACATTGCCTTCCTCTTTCTATAAAAGCCGAATCCACTGAGAACAATTAACTAAATACCCAAACCAATTTATTTACATGGTTCAAACCAGTAGCAAGGTGACTTTATAGCAACACTCTTAGGTCTGAGAAGATGCAAACACAACACCTAAACAAGAAGAGAAATGTAGAAGAGCAAATCAAATGAGTTGTCGATTCTTGTCTCCTATTCTTTTGAACCTGATTTTACCTGTAGCTTTACTCATCACCAGCCCCTAATCCATCATGTAAAATTAGACATCACAATTAGATAAATAAAAACAAAGAAAATAAGTCATGCATGCTATGTGTTTGCGGTTAGGCTGATTTCACCCAATACACCTTCACTTTGCAAAATTTTCTAGAACAAATAATATATTTTACCCAAACTTCCTTCAAGATAATAACAGCCCCATCAAACTATTTTAGTAAGGAAATTGAATCATCTCCATCTTGGATCATTACAACTTAACGTATGGCTAAAACACCAAAACTATAACAAACAGAGATAACCCAAAGAGCCTTACCCGTATTTTCACTGAGTCTCCAAACAGGGACTTAGGTTTTTTCCTTAACCTGGATTTACTCCAATTTGTGGATGACTATCACAGCGATCAAAACAAAAAACACACATAACCTAGAAAAGTTTCCTTCAAGTTTCTTAGCACCTGTTGTCCATCTCTCGAAACACCAAACATAGATTCTTTGACTGCTTAGGTCTCTATTTCTTTTTAGACTGCCTTAATCCGCATTCTTTATGCACCATCTCAAATTGAATCATCCAATTTAGAGTTCAAGAGGCCGTTATGGCTGGGCACCAGGCAAACACAGGTTCTGAAAGAAAAAAAATCTTCACAACAACAATTCCTTCAAAACCTATGCATCCTTTACACTTCAGCCTTAAGACCCCACAAGCCAAACAAAAACAATTCAAAACAATACAACTCCAATTCAAGAACAAATTACCCAAATATGGAAGAGTTAGGTTCTCCCTAAGTACAAAAACGAAAATGAGTTAGGACTTTCCTTACAATCAAAAGAGAGAATCCATACTTTGCTTTCTTCTTAAAACCTTCCAATCACTTCCTTTTTCTTCTATTTTCTTGCAAAACTTTGAACAAATGGAGAACAATCACCAACAATTGCTCTTCTAAAGAACCCATAACCCTAGCTCTCTCCCTTTTCCAAAACGTGAAAAATACCCATTCTAAGACCAATTGTTGGTCTTATCCTCTTATCCATTACAAGTCCTTGTTTGACTATCTCATTTTGGCTTTCTTTTCTCATTTTTGCATTTTAGTCATTCTACTTAATCTAATTACACTTCACTTATCAATATTTCTATCACCTAAAACCAATAACATAACAAATAAAAAAAAATGGCATAAAATACTATAAAGTAAAATAATAAAACAAGAAGGCTATTTTTGGGTCATAGACAAAATCATGTTTAATTCACATAATGCATTCATGTATATATATCAATTATACAAAATAAGATTCTTAAAATTCAAAGTAGAAACAATAAATAAATGAGCCTAGAGTTTCCAATAAACAATCATCACGAGACTAGTACCACAATGTGCTTAAAACTTGTAACTTTCATTTGACAATCAACATCTTAGTGACACTTTCATCATTAAGTCTCCAAACATGACTTGTAAACGTAATCAATAAATTTAACACTCTTATTTGGCGATTTATCTCATATACAGCCTACAAAGCAATAACCTCATGTCCACAATAATCAAAGGATATTTGTCGTTGGAGTATGATAGGTAGATTAATATAATCGATTATTTTTAGTGAATTTCATTTGCAGGCCTATTAGAACGACAATCTTAAAATAATATTCCACAACCATAATCCATAATTTGTAACACATTATGTCACAATACATATTTTGACAGTTGATTATCATACCTTTACATAACACCATTCCTTTATATAATCATCAATTAATAGGAATAAATGACAAAGGTAAATTTTCAACTATAATTCAACATAATTGAATCTGAGACAAAATAGAAAGCATGAATCATTAAGGTTCATCTATCATGATAATTTCAATCCATTTGATATCCTAATTTTTTTTAAATATAATGTGTTTTATGAGACAATCTAACATATGTAATTTCATATAGGATATCTCATTACATAATATTGTCTTAATCAATTCGATATTTCAAAATTCTTTAAATATATATTTTATAAGACAATTTAAAGATTCATGTCGGACATCCTATTATATAGTATTGTCTCTTTTTTATACTCTATCATATAATTTTAATATCTTGTTTCATAACTTAATGTAATAAATGCAAGTTCATAAACAATATTTATCAAGACATACGAAAGAATTTTACCTCCCACTAATCTTTTGAATATATCCATTATTTACTTGTTTTAAGTCCAAAAAACATTAGAGAGAATAAAGTTTCACATCATGGAAATGACAGCAATTTAGTGTCAATTTTAATGACTTCTGTAAGAGGTAATTTTTTTTGGTAGTTATAAAGGTTTGTCTCTAAACTTAGTCAATCATAAAACATTAATCAATCATAAAAACATGAGTTACCTAACAAAAAATATAATATTATCTCACTTGACTTGTATTATGATCATCGCATATAAAAACATGAAATATTGAATAAAACTAGAAGATGAACATTTCATACTAAATTGTCTAACATGAAAGATCTTTATGCGATTATAATATTCACTTCTTTTAAGAGTGACTGATTTTAACCTTTATGAATAACAAACAACTTCTTTAGGAATTACGAAGGTAGAAACAACTTTACCAGATTTCATTCATTCACCATATTTCATTTCACTTATCACTCCCACTAATGTAAACATTCTTAAGTTTTAACTATCCCTCATGATGCTTTAGTTTGTTTATAAATCTATACCTTCTAGTAATAGATACTTGCATGCACCTAACGAAGTAACATTAAATTACATTAAAATTATACTTGATATAACAAAGAGTTTAGTGAAAATTCTATAACATTTACCTCCTTGAAACATAATCGACTAACTTCATTTTTGCTTCTAATAATAGTATGATCTACAAAGTACAATTTTTTTAGTCATATACGAGCAAAACATAAATCATATCAATTTTCAACTTTAAATCAAGCATTATATCATAAAGGTGTTTCAAACGTAAGAACTTCTAATCATATTAGAAACAAAGTCTTTCTATTAAATTCAATCATTTGAAAAGAAAACCTAGTAAATATGACAAGATTATACATGAGAACAAAGCTTAACCATGCTTTTAAATTATTCTTTTCAAATGAGCTTGACTTACCTCAAGTAGTGTCCAAAAGACTCCCTTACATTCTTTCCTTTTGTTGGTCAATATCCATTAATAACTTAGAGTTTTTTCAAAACTTACTTTATGCAATCCTTTAAATTATTCACTTTCCAATATCTTTAGTCTTTCGCCTGTACCATTATTAAAAGGGTTTAGTTCTTACATATCATCAAATTTCGTAGATGATAGTAGTAGTCCTCAACCGCTATTATTAATTTTAATTAGAGGAACAATAACAAAATAAATATTGCTAAATAATTAGCAAATATGAGGACAATAATGTGACATAAGATATCATGTTTTTCATGATTAAACTTAATAATCAGCAAGCAAAAACTATAATCTAATTCAAATGAATACTTCAAATGATACATATATTCCACAATTCTCCTTTGGGTAGATATTGCAATATATAATAACTTTATGGTGCTTTTAATACATATTTCATTAATGGATAATCTTCATAGTCCATGTTAAAACTACATTTTCGATCTTCGGATGTACAACTATAGCCTAACAAAACTATAAGATTTATCCTATCATGTTCATTATCCATAAGATGGATAGTTTACCTTTGGGTAAATTCTTAAATATCTTATGAGTAATGAACTTCAATATACTCATTTATCAAGTACTTAATTATGTTGCAAGCATCCATAAAGAATGAGTAATTGAATATCATAAGTATATATTCTTCAATTTAAAATTCATGGAACATTCAAGTTCAGCCACTTTAGTTACTAATGAACTTTACATTATACGAATTTAAAAAAATGTTGCAGTAAGCAATATTTTAAATATTCCTCAATTTGAAATTCCCAAAACATTCAAGTTTGACCACTTTGGTGACTAACAACTTTTCATTATATGAATTTCAAAATATTGCAGTAAACAAGATTTTACATATTCCTCAATTTGAAATTCATGGGACATTCAAGTTCAGCCACTTTGGTGACTAACGGACTTTTCATTATATAGATTTCAAAATATTGTAAATTACATATTCCTTAATTGAAATTTATAAGGCATTCAACTTTAGCTACTTGGTGACTAAATTAACTTTTATTGAGAGGACTTCAAAATATTGGTGTGAAGTGCATGATTTTACATCTTTAAATTTGAAACTCATGAACATTCAAGTTCGGTCACTTTGGTGACAATGAACTTTACATTATATGACTCTTCAAAATATTGGTAGTCATATTTTTACATTGTTAAAGGTGATATTTAAACCTTTAGTATTCTCATGACTAATATTTCATAAAGGACATATACTCTTATGTGATAATATAATTATCATAGAGACATTATTCAGATAAATCAATAGGAAATTAAATATACAATTTTATTGAAAACTCATTATTACCACATCAAATCATAGAATGGTTATACAAGAGAAACTTAATGAGACTTCATAAATATGACAAATACTAAAATTTTCTATAATAAGACAAATCATGGACATGTTAAAATGTTTTGTTATAATGTGAACTTGAGATTTTGAAAGACATCTCGCATAATAAGTCTATTTAAATTATATGATTAATACCTCAAAATCTCATAAGTGTCAATTCGCATCATATTGACAATGGTTTCTCCATAATGTATAATTACTATAAATAGTTTCTTACAAGACCTTTAATGAAATGATCTTTAATTCACGACATCAATCAAATTCTTTGTCATTTATACATTTCCCAAGGAGAGATAATTCACACAATATTATACAATTAATACATAAAAATTCTCGTGTCTACCTACTTTTGGTGGTTAATGAACCATTCATAAGTGAGTTCCAATTGTATAATATAAATAATTATGATATTCAAAACACTGAGGTTTGGTAATTTAGATGACTACTAATTTGAATTTATTTATAACATAGACCAAAAACACATGATTCTTAGCACCGCCACTAAGAGATTATGCAATCCCCGACAGTTATGCCAAGAACTTGTTTGACTGGATGTATAAAATATGCTTTTTGCTTTATAAGTATTGATTTGCAATTAATATTTGGTTTTGCTCTAAATCACTGCAAGGGCATAGGTCATAGCTAAGTAATAAAGTGACAAAATAAGTCCTGATATCATTCCCATGAGGGATTGATTTTTGAAAATTTAAAGATCAACTACCCTAACTACTTAAGACCATCACTATTTGAACCTCTAAATTCTGTAAAAATTATCTGTCTAAAAGAAATTTAATAAAAAGATAAAGAAACTCTAATAATACATGAATTAGAGAGTGTACTGAACTGAAATAACACTAGGAATGAAACCAGTGTTGTGACCATCAATTTGCAAGTTTCCAACAAATATAGGTATGGGATGATGGGAACTTTGGAAGTTGTCCAAGAAACACCACACATTTTCACTCTCCAAACACATATTTCTATCTCTAGACAATGGGTCTGAAAAGCTACTTGTAGGACCTTATCGTCTTTAAGATCTGATAATTTTTCCTTCTCAGTACTTCACAGCCATCTCTTAGGACTGGAAATTTGCTTGCCCCAATAGACAGGATTATACAAGCCTTCTAATATAGCAATTGTTACCTCATATCCATCAAATACAAAGCATCCCCTCTCCTTGATTAGAATCAAATACTGTGATTGAGCTTATTCTTCTTGTTGAGGTGAAACCTCTAATTGCAAACTGTTAGATCAAGAGGTGGATCTTATGCCCTGTGAACACACTTCGATGTCACCTAGAAGCGGAACTCAAGTCGAGTTAGATCTTCACTAGTGATATACCAGAGTGATCCAAAGAGTTCATTAGTTGAAACCATATAAGTGTAATTTTCCTCTAAGTGACTTCTCTTTGCTCTCAAGTAGTCCATCTATGTGTCACTCAAAAGGATTCTTGGAAATTAGAGCAATGATACAGCTATTTCTGGGTACCAAACAATGATATTTAGAACAACTCAATGTAGGAGTAATATCAATTAAATCACTCCAACTTTCATACCCAAAACAACATTATAACACTACAAACAATAATCCTAACGACAGATTCTTCCTAGAGGGAGCTGAGCCTCTCAAATCTGGATCATAAATGACAATGACTAGTTGATCAAACAAATTCATTGAAATTGTAATCAAAACTGAAGAAAAATGAATTCCAGAAAAATTCCCAGATTCCATTTACATTTAGACATAAATTTAAGTTTCTAGGGATTTACATTCATCTAGCTCCGAATCCTAGTTAAGATCACTACTCTAATCTGAAAGAAGAAAACTAAATTTAGAAAACAAACTAAAAAATAGAAAAAAAGAAAAAGAAAAATATATATAATGAGACTTTAGCTCTCCTAAAAAGCACAATATACTGATGAGAAGCAACTGAAGCTATGCACTATTCCTAGGAGCTTCTATTTACAGCTCTTTCCAGTCTTAGGCCCAAACTGATGCTAGAATCATGCACTTCGAAAAGCTCTTAAATATTGCCCTACTCCGCATGCGTCGGTTGATGTTGTGGTAAATGTCGTGACATTAGAGTTGTCAATGTCGGATCGTGATATTGATGTCGACATTGAAAGTCCGCAGTAATTCTCAATTTCTAGTGATGTCAATGTTCGTGAGGATGTCAGTGGAGCATCAAATGTGATTAGAGATTGTCCTGATGTTGCGACATTGCTTTTGCTTATTGAGGTTACTTCCTGCTGTCATGACATTACATTTTAGCTCTTCCTACTTCTGTTGATGTCGCGGCATCAAGCATTCAATGTTTCGCTTAGATTCTCAAGCTCGATGTCGCGACATTGCATTAGTTCTCTATTATGATGTTACGACATTTAGTTGATGACGCGACACTGATTCGATGTCACATATCAATAACTACACGTCTTTACCTACATTCTTACCTCCCGATGTCGCAACATTGCCTCAAGTTTTGATCATTTTCGGGGCTGATGTTCACGGCTATCGCTAACCTAATGTCGCGGACATTGGTCGCTTAAATTCCACCTTTGGTTAGTGACATTGCCCGTTAGTCTTGGCTGCGGGATGTGATATTTACTGATGTCTCAACCGTGTCGTTGCGATGTCCTCGGTTATCAGTTTGTTAAACTTCACCTTAAATTCTTGATATGATGTCGCACATTATTTGATGTAGCGCACAATGTTCGCAACATTATTCACCGCTGAGGCTAACCCGTTGTCGCTACTATGTCATGGTAATCGCGATATTGGTCAACTGATACCACCTTGACAATCCTGCCGATGTTCGCATATTGAGTTGTAATGTCACATTAAACATTCCAAATTTTCCATCATAGCTACTTAACGAGCATGTCATGGTATGCTCCAACATTGATGTCTGATGTAGTTCGTCACCGAGGCTGCTTTTGATGTTTCGTGACATCGAGGTAAATGCCAGATAATGCTGTGATGATGTCGCGCGACACAAGAGTTATATTTTTCCTCCTTTCTTCACCAGTCACGCTTATGTTGCTACATTACAAGAGTGTCGGCACCTTTCTCCATAATGTCGCGATTGAAAACTATGTCACTATGAGTTTGGCTATTTTTTCTCACATTAATTATGATTTATGCTCCTTTATGTTGGGAATTTCACTTCTTTCTTAATTTCTCAAAACATGTAAATTTAGGTGAGCTTCCATTCTTATATTAAACCAGCTTAAGCCCGGTACTTGAAAGGTGGGCTTAAAAATAAATAAGTTTAGATCACTGGGCCTAAACTTATAAAGTTTTGCTTGTCGTTGCTAAAGAAAAGCATATTTGTCTGTCTTCTCAAACAATAAAAATCAAAATTTAAGGACATGTTTCAATTAAATCATCTTTTCAATCAAATCAACATGTAGGCCTTAGTAGTATTTCAGTTGTGACATCAATTCTAATTAAGCTTCATTTTCATAATCCTGTACCTGAAAGTTAATTTAGACTGGTCTCATCACAACAATTCATATAGTTAATAAAAAAATACAATTCTTGACTCAGCAGTGTGTTGGTCTTCTTTATGACTAATTTACGACAGTTAGCTTTATGAGAGTTACTATACAGAATGATATCATTCAGAAGATTTGAGTCCATAGGCTTGTGTTATTCACTATTCTCCACTAACTAGGCATAACACAACCCTCATAATCAAATAGGTTTGAGCCAGGATGTATGGCTAAGGGGTACTGGCAGTAGATAACTGGACATTTTTAGCTCAAATTTACCCAAACTGCATACATTTTTCCTTTACTACTCATCCTCTTTCTTTGCTAAAATAGCCTTTCAAGCACCACCAAACTTTTTCTAGTGCATTCTTCTGTATTTTCTCCTCTGTGGTTTTTTTTTCTTTTCCACTGCTATTTTCAATTTTGCTATAGAAGCTATTTTCTGTCATTTTGTTTCGGGTTTGGAGTAGTGCAATGTCTTACCTTTTTAAGCTTTCAACTTACTCTTAACAAGATTTTTGTCAGTAACTCTCATACTAGTTGGCATTTGGGTACTAGGTGTAGAACACCCCTAAGGACTTAATTACTCAAGGTTAGTAGGCTACAAGGTAAACCCACTTTAAACTGCTATTCTTTTTCTATTTCAATTTTATGTTTTGCACCTTAGTACAACTTTTCTTACCCTTCCCTTTTTCATCCTTACTTCTCCTTTATTTCAATTCAAATTTGTACTCCTCTCAGAAACCTTGAAGAAAATCCAATTTTCTAAGAAAAGGTAAAATGGTAATTTTGACCAAATCCAAATTTTTTTAGATCTCTATTTATCAAAATGGACTTCATTGTTGGAATCGTCTCACGAAATCTAGCTACCACGTCAAATTTCATCAAATTCCGAGACAGTCGAAATTTCATGTTTTTCGAGGCACCGAGGTAGTACGAGTGACACTTGACACATGTTGGATGGCTTATATGGAGCCATGTGTCAAATGGATAGTAAGTAAAACAAGAGCTCAAGTGGGACCCATGTGGGACATGTGTCACCACATAAGAGGTTGGGAAATCCAAAGTTTTGGATAAATAGATAAGGGAAATCCAAGAGAGCCAATGAGAGGTTGACACGTGTAAAGAGAGGACACTCTCACTTTACCCATCTTAGACCAAACCGGTGGGATGGGAGAGGAGGAAAGAGGGAGAAGAAAGAAAGAGAAAAGGAGGGAGAAGAAGAAATTGAGAGAGAAAAACTCTACCTTCTCTCTAAATTTCCCGATGATCGATCAAGTAGTTTGGCCGAGCAAGAGACAGTGCTTCCCCGCAAAGGAGAGCTTTCAAGCAGAGATCGAAAACTAGGAGTTTCGGCAAACTCCAAGAGGTAGGGGTTTCTCTCCTACTCGGTTTATTTCTTGTTTAAGAGCCATTTAATGGCATGGGTTGTTTTAGAGTTGAGAGTGGCCATGGTTAGTCCTAAAAATTTGGGATTTAATGCTGGAAATTCCGGGACTGTTTTCGGACAGTCCGGGAATGTGTGTGAAGATGAATTTTGTCCCCAAGGCTAAGGTCCATGGGTTTTGTTGTGTGTTTGGTGCTTGGGGCTATTTTGGCCTGCTGAAAATGTTTAAAACAACGGGAATCTGGACTCGTTCAGGTGTTGAGGCCGATGATGCCCTATTGGATCGAGGTCCTAAATTAAGGATCTTCTGTGTGTTATTGCTTGGTAGTCGAATAACATGCAAGTGTGTGAGAAAAATTATGTTGATATGTGCTTATTGATGTATTAACATGGTGAATTTTGATGGATGCAAATTATATGTAGAAAATATAATTATCCATGAATTGTTACGTTGTATGTACATGTGGCATGAAGTAAATGCATTGCATCATGCATTTCATATGCACGAGAACATCACATGACATGGGTGTGAGTGCATGGTTGTGATTGACAATGTATTTGGTGTTCGATGGTGTGTCATGGGTACACGGTTGTTAAACAACACTGCGTATGGTGTTGATTTGGGTGTGCTCGGTTAATGGGACAATGTCCAAAATGAGTAGCACGAAATAAGGAAATGAGATAAGAAAATTATGTCTAAGAATAAAGTTGGGCAGATCCCCTAGGGCAGTGTAGAAAAGACCCATAAATTATGGTCGACATAGTCCCCAACATGAAAGGTCAGAAAAGTGTTTGGGTTTGTGAGTCCATGTGTGACACCAAAATCCACTACCCACAAAGAAGAGTGTATGTTTGTAAATGACAATATGAAATGATTAAGAATAATCTTTGGTTGTCATCAGAATGATGTTTGTTCACTGGTAATAGCATGTAGTGAGCCTGAGGACTCGACATGGAAGGTGAGTCACATTCTCATCCATGGCATGTAGACATTTGAGTAGAATATGCATTACTTTTCTGAATGTATAATGGTCATTGCATGGACATCAGCGGTGAGCAAATTAGAGCAATCTACCCACTTAGGCATTGCTCACCTCGTCGTGGGAAAACATTTTCAGGTGCTAAAGGTACACCCGAAGGTGGAAACGTATGAAGAATTAGTTGAAAAAGGGGCCATATTTGGCATTGTAATGTATTTTGTGAAATTCGTAGAAAACCTGCTTTCAGAGGTAAGAAGAACAAGGCTGTAATTAAACTCGCTTAGTATGATTTATTTTAAAAGTTTTTCCGGGCTTCATGTTGTCTTTGTAATAAAAAGACTAATTTATATTGAATTTTAGGGTGTTTTGGAAAGGAAAGGAAAAAGGGGAAAACTGGAGGTGTGGGAGGACCAGAGGGCTACTACCCATTTTGAGTCCTCTATCACGATGCTGGAAGTCTCTGTCGCGAAGATCCTTTGGGCTCTGTCACGACAGGCTTGCCGCCAGCGATCACCCAAAGATGGGCGCGCACACGACCCGACCCAACATAGGTGCGCACGACCCGACATGGGCACATGTGATGTCAAGGCCACGGCCAGTTCCAGTTGCTGGCATCAATGCGGTGCGCGCCGATGCAGACTTCGGTCTCGTGTCGTGGACAAACTCAGGTCGCAACAAAGCCTGGGGCTGGGACTCGTGCTTGGGTCGCAACAGGTCTTCTTTGTCGCGACAGTCCTTGGTCCCGCAAGGTCACGATTCGTGGATGGTGTCGTGATAGGAGTGGTCAAGGTCGGGAGGCTCGTGGTCGCGGACACAAAATCGTCGCCACGGACGCACACCCGGGCCTTGCACCCAAGCAGATGAGTTTTCATCACGGCTGCATTTCTATAGTTTTCGTCGATAGACAATTTCTATCGCGATAGATTGCTCCAGCTCTAGTCGACAGATTACTATGTCACGATAGGCCCCGCTGGGCGCCGAGGCGCTACCGCTACGTAGCACCTTAGCGATATAGCGCGCGACAAGAACACGACTTTCACGACAACAAGATATAGCTGCAGAGGCAGAAGGCCAGGCACGTGACAAAACCTACATTGCGACCGGTCGCGGTAATCGCTTTGGATCACTATTCATGGATATTGTTCACTAACACCGCTTATGGCATTTGCTTAAAAAAAAAAAGACCTCACAGTGCTACACACCTCAAACTTATCCCTTGATCACTTTCTACCGCACCGATCCACGCTGGTAAATTAAGGGTTCTTACTCAGAAGGTGAGACTTAAGGAAAGTTTAAGGTTATTCTTTGTGGCTCTGATGATTAAACTGGCATTAGGCTAGAAATAGGTATTAAGGTATATGCATATAGCATATCAAATGGTAGGCGTTTAAAAATCTCAAATTGTCCAAGGATGGCCTAAATCATTTTCTGCTGGTTATGATGCCTAGGATTTCGCCTAGAATAATAATGCAACAAGTTCTATGACTCATTTGAGATTTCTGATGATAAGTCCCATAAAGTTTTCCTAACCCAAGCATAATAAGTTTTTAAGGTACTTATGACCAATGTGTTAGTTTAGTCCTTTTTTTCAATTGTAATCGTCTAACTCACTAGAATTAATAGCCTTATTAGATTTGATTTCACACGCTTTTCAATCTAAAAAATTTCACATTTATTCTGACATCACAACTTAAACTAAATTTCAATTTTTCAACCTATTTATTTGTAATTCAACTTTGTTCGTTTAAAATGTATTTGTTGTGTTATTGTTCAACTTAAGGGGCTTCATTATGATTAAGCAATTAAGTTCAACTGTTCACACTGGCACACCAAAAACTTGATCTTGACATTGAAAGGTTGAAACCATCTCTGACATAGCTACCACTAACTGACTAAAGTCCCCAACAATAAAGGCATAAAACTTGCTTGATTTATAACCTTTCTATATAAACCAAAATATCATATTATTCTTTCAATGTATAAATCTTTTCTCTATATAAATTTATGTTTTAGTCTACTTGAAATTTTATGCAAGTGCACAGGTCATTCATGTAATAAAGTTTATTAAAAATAAGTCTAAGTATCGTTCCCATGAGGATTGTTGAGAAATCTAAAGATCCATTACCCCAACTACTCAAGATTCTTACTATTTGAACTCAAAAGCATAAAATTGATTTGTTTAAACTAAAGAAAGAATGACTAATTAAAATTCTATAACTAGAACTTAAAACAAAAAAATCAAATGAATTGATTGAGAGTTCACTGAGTAAAGTTAACACTGGGAAATAGATCAATGCATAATTATCAAGTTATGCATTATTTTATAATATAGTTAAGCCATTAGTTTGAAATCTGAACTTTTCAAAGATGCAAGGTAGTATAGTTTGGATTCCTCCATACACTATACAATTCATTAATTAGAGAACCATATTCCTTCCAAACACATGGGTATAATCAGTTACTTATAGGATATAATCCTCTTTATAAGATTTGGGTATTTTTCCCTTCCAGTACTTCACACCCTATTCCTAGGGATCAAGATTTTCGCTCTATAAACAGACAATGCAAGCCTTCTAATCTAATCGTATCTCATCCTTAAATTCTGATAAATTTCTATCTCCTGATTAGATTTATGCTAACACTGATCGTGATCATTCCATCGCATATAGGAGAAACTCTAATTAATTAAACTGATACATCATCCAACCAATCCTCTACTATCAAAGAAATTAGTGATCTATCAAAGTAATCTTTCAAAAGTCTATTAATTCCATAATATTACCTTAACATACCAGCACCGCCTCCATACTCAAGAATCTCCATCTTTGTGTCAATGTAGGGCCTCTTGGAAATCGTAGAGTAAGATACAACCCTTTTCTCTGGCACGTTACTAATATTAAGAAGCACTTTCAAGAACAACACCAATAAATAACCATGATTTCAACTATGACATTCTTTATGTTGCCCGTATCAATAACTAACACCACCATTCCTGAGGGAGCTTAGTGTATTTCAAACTCGGATTACAACAACAGTGATCAACTAATCGTAAAAATTCACTAAATTAGAAGCAAACGTGAAATAAATGAACTCCGTAAAATTTCCAAATTCCATTGAAATAAGACAGTAATGAAAACTAAATTTTACAATGAACCTTAACCTCGAACTTCTCAAATGATCATCGTCAAATATAAGAAAAACTAACTAAAAATTTAAGCTGAAACTAAATCTATGAAAAGAAAATAAAATAATAATAATAATAATAATAATAATATACAAAGGTGACTCTTGCTACCCAAATGTTCCAGGTTCGGCAGAAGCTGGGCATAGTGCCCCACGCGTTTCATTATAGATTTTCAACAGGACTGAATTTTGAGGTCGGGGTTGTGGATTCCCAAAACGCCCATTTGATGACTTTGTTGCGCACATAGAAAATTATGTCACGACATTTGATCTATATTATCTTCACTTTGTTGTATTTACAAGGTTATGTCGTGACAATGTTCTATGCCTTTTCTTAGAATTCATGTCGCTACATACTTGAAAAATGCTACGACATACTTTTAAAATGTTGCGATAGAGCTTAGCTAAATTCGTCTTGTACTTGTCGTGACATAAGTGTCTTATGTCGCGACATTTCTTTCATGCCTTGCAGTGTTAACACTTGAATGGTATGTCGCGACAAATGTTTTTTTCCTGTAGTTCTTCATTGTGTCGCAACAATAAATTTATGTGTCGCAACATTCTTCCCCCAGAGTCTTTCCTCAACCTTGTCGTGACGTATTCCATCTCAACAAGATAACAGGATTGCCACGATATAAAACTTCGCATCGCGACATAGTTTTGCTGTGTCATGACACTTTTTTCCCCTTAGTTCTTCATGTCAAGATAATGTTCGAATGTCTTTACTACAAACTTACTTCCATTCTTTCCTCATCTTTGTCGATAGAGCAAAAGAATGCTATGATATTTTTTGCCTTTTATCTTTCCATTCTTGTCACAAAAATGCTTTTATGTCACAACATGGCTCTCACACTTCTTAGGAACTTCTCGTGTAATTTCGCAGAACAATAAAAATCCATTGTCGAAGACACTGCTTTTCTTCGATTTTTATTATGTCTCAACATTCGCCTTTTGTTGCAACACTAATCAATCATTTATTATGTCGAACAAAGTTGTGAAATGTCGCAACAATATTTAAACTTCTAACTTGAGCTCAACTTTGTCTTGTTACACATATCACCGCATTGTTATGACACCGCCCCTTCAAGCCTTTGAACTTATATTAAGCATATTCTTAAAAATTAAATGCGACATTCTAAGATTATGTCGTGATATTTTTGTCTTAGCCACTTGTCAAGTCATTGATTTGTTTTTACTTTCAAAACCTACAAAACACAAACTTGATGATTATTCCATAATTCTTCATTAAAATGAATCATAAACTTATGAGAAAAATGAAAGAAAAATTGACTAAAAATAGATGAGTTTAGGACTCATCAAATTCCCTAAAACTTAAAGTTTTGGTTGTCCCCAAGCAAAGAAAAATTTGTTTGTCAGCACCAACTTTTTATTTTAAGGACATTTTTTTGTTTTTTCTTACTGACATTTTTTTTCCCCTTGTATTCACAATTTAGCTCAAAATAGGTTAGTTGTAAAATTTTTTGAACAAGTTCACAAATGTGCAAATAATTCATATAGTGTAAACAGCTCAATTATTTCAACCCCACATTTTGTGAGTGGTTCTTCTTTTTTCACTTGGTAGATTAAGGTTTATCTTTTGGAGACACTACTCAAATAATAAACTTCTCCTTGATTATTCTTAAGTCTCATATGCTTGTTTGTCATATTAATCTCTACTAATGTGTGTATGTATACAACCTTCAACATCAATTAGGTCTTTAGGTCAGAATATGTGGCTTGGGTAATCAGCTAAATGGACATACTTAGGCTCAAGTTTACCTAGATTCCACTTACAACTCAACATATTTGCCTTCATTCTTCATCCTTTACTTTCCATTGATGTCAACTTTCGAACAAACCCAAACTTGTTTGCATCATTCTGTATAATTTCTTATTATGGTGTTTTTCTTACCATCTCAAATCAGAACGCAATTTCATTAGAAGCTTTTCTACTTTTCATTTTCTATCAAGGCCATAGAATGTTTTGTCTTTGCTTTCTACTACCCTTAGAGAACTTTAAGAAGTAACTCCCATATTAGTTCGCATTAGGTACTAGGTGATTAAACAATTCCCAAGAACCCACTTGTTCAAGGGAGAAGGCCACAAGACAAAACTCATTCCACCTTAATACTTGTATTTTCATAGCTTTTTTTTTAAATTCTTTTCCTTTTCACTCATTTCTTTCCCATCCTTATTCTTATCTCTCCTTTTTTATAGCATTTCAAAATATGAACTTTCAAACTTGTCCTATTCTACTATTGATGTACTTGTCATGCAATCTAGGCAAACAATTCTTTATCAAGCAGATTAGATTTAAGGAAAGAAGGCCAGTTTTTCAATGCTGCTGACATGAAATTGGTTTCTAGTTTAGATCATATATTGAACTAAGGTATGTTATATATTATATGTAAGCTTTCTTGAAAGGTTCAAACTCAAGAATGACCCTATATCATTGTTAGTGGTATTGCCTAGGATTTCATTTCACTAATAATCTAACAAGTTCTAGGACTTTCAGAGATTAAATTATGATATGACCTTTAAGATGTCACTAATCTTTGTATAATTTGTTTCAGAGGTACTTTTTGACCATGTGCATTGTTTTTCAGGATTCACAATAACTAAACTTTATAAAAACACTATAAGTCTTATTTGTTTGACTATTTGTTTAAATCTTTCCTTGAGTCTGGGGTCAACTATTCCATTTATACACATAACTTCCTTTTCAATCCATTCTATTCTACCTCACTTTACATCTATCAATTTCTTGTTTTGGTTTCTAGACATGTTTACAGTTATTTCACAACTCCGCATACTTTACATTAATCTAATCCATTGAATTTAAAAAAAATCTATCATAGCTCAAGCAACTCAATTCACTCATCATTCAAATTCCACCAAACAATCCACAATTTTTAATTAAAATATATTCAATAGAATGATTTATTATTCAAAGAAGCCACAAACTACAAAGTCATCATTATTTATTTATTGAAGGTCAAGCAATGAAAAAGGAAATAGACACAAGAAAAATGTAAGAGAAAAATGGACATGATATGTTAAAATTGATTATTTTTATTTATGTTTTCAAGTGTATAGCAATTTAATTACAAAGGTAGAATAAAGGAAAGAAAACAAGATGTGTCCTTTCTTTTTCCTATCATACTTAGTAGGTTCATGTTTACCGGTTCAAACCTATAACTAAAGAGGGAGAGAACTCGTGATTTGACCTAGGTCATCTAGCCTTGCATCTTCCTTGTTGAAGGTAGACCACTCAAATGAGAGACAGCTTAAAAGATCATGCCCCGTCTCTCGCCCAATGCACAGCTTAAGACTCCCTCACCCACTGGCAAAGTATGATCTCTACCAAATTAATATTAACCATATCCAAAGCTTCGCCCATAATTTTCCTTATAGTTAACGGTTGCTTCCATCTCCTTATCCCTCTTTCTATAAGATATTTGCATTCTTATGATATTCTTTATATAAATTTCCAAAGGCATCCGCCTTTTGCAACACATTCTTCCTCCATTGCATCCTCTCTTTCATTATCTTTAAGAGCTCATTGTCTATTTTCAGCTTGTTAGCAAAGATGATGTGATTACCCTTTAAGGGTGGTGAATGAGCAAAGTGGACCCGATGTGTGGTCCCATGCCCTGCATGCGAGGTGGTTTTATACTTCATAACCTTCATCGATAACCATTCACCATATGGGTAATTTTACTATATAAGGTATAAGTCTCGAGGCCTTGAAAGGTTCAAAGAATTTAGAATGAGGTGTATGAAATGTAGATTTGGGAGTATTGAATCACTTAGATTAGATCGAGGTGGTCAGTAGTACTTGGCCAAGTGTTTTTGGACAACAAAGGAACAAACACTCACCTTACACGCCACAACACAATGGTGTGGTCGATATAAGGAACCGAACCAAGTCGATATGGTAAGGTCCATGACGGGTAAGGCGCATCTACTCAAGTCACTTTAAGGGTATGCACATGAGATCAAGTGTTTAAGTGTTAAGAACCAATTAAAGGCTGTGATGTTCATATGGTATATATGGCTCAACAAGGATCCCTGCTTTTCACCCGAATTTATAAGGTTATCCCGCTTTAAAAGAGGCGCAAACTCACGACAAAGCTGTGAGGCTAACTGACAGGCGGTCTATTCAGTAGGATATCCCAAGGAAGTTTTGATATCATTTCTACAAAATTGAACAAAGGTTGTTTGTTTCCTGTTCATGTTGTCTTCTTTAGAGAAAGCAGTTTCTCTTAAGAGAAGACAATGGGAGCATGATGAACTTGATGAAGTTCAAAGTGCTTAAATGTATTACAAATCAACTATCTTGACCAGGTTGTTATTCATGGTGATGAAGTAACAACCTGATCCTTCTAAAAACACAAGCACATCATATTAATAGTAGGATATGTATTGTTCCAAAGAAATATAGATTTCTCATCAGTGAATAGTGGAACATATTGCTCACAGAGATTAATGAGCCTACTACCCACGGTTTGAACCCAGCAGCTCAAGCTTAACACCACATGGCTTTTGGGCCACAAGTCAAGGATGGATTCCATGTGAACCAACCGAGGACTATGAAGATGCACCAGAGGATAAACCCACAAGTGTAATTGGATCTTCAAGATGAAGACAGACATGGAAGGTAATGATTACCTATAAAGCTAGGCTTACATAAGGGTTATCAAATAAAAACAAGGTTGATTATGACCTAGACTTTCAAATCAAGAGGTATGCTTAAATCTATAAGTACTCCTAACCATCGCTCATTATGATTATGAGATATGGAAAATGGACGTGAAGACGGCTTTCTCACGGAAATCCTGGTCGAGGAGGTGTATATGACACAACCTAAAGGCTTCATCCTGAAGTGTGCAAAGCATGCAAACTCAGAGATCCATTTATGGGTTGAAGCAAGCATCTAGGAGTTGGAATATCCGATTTGATGAGACAATCAAAGAGTTTGGTTTCTCACAAAATTTGGATGAGCCTTGTGTATGTAAGAAGACAAGTGGAAATGCAGTCGTAATCCTAGTGTTATATGTGGATGACATATTACTTAGTGGAAATGACGTCTCATTAGTAAAAATTGGTCAATATGATATTATAGATACAATCTATAGATATAATGGTCGACCAGAACATTCTCCCTTGGAAAGACCCTGATATTTACCTCACATTTAGATAAAGATCTATAGAGATAGATCTAAAAGGTTGCTTGGTCTTTCACAGTCTACCTACATAGACAAGATGCTGAAGAGGTTTAGTATGGAGTGGGCCAAGAGAGTATGTTCCCATGGCAGGAGGGATCACGCCTCGGTCTTGTGTCCAGCAGCCACAAGATGAGAGGACACGATGAGCAGGCTCATGCTTCGACTATAGGATCGATCATGCATGTCAGGTTATGTACTATACCCGACGATCATATGCTCGGGAGTCAATGAAAGAATCGAGTTTGACCCGTGAGGGTCATTCGTGAATATCAAGGATATCCTTTATCACTGAGAAGGACTAAGAAATATTCTCGACAAAGGAGAGAGACGGGCATCTTAAAGTAAGATAACAAATGTTGATATGATAGAGATGACTCCAAATCTCACTCAAATTACGAGTTCACATTAAATGATGACACAGTCAATTGGAAGAGTTCCAAAAAAGTGATGACTGTGGATTCTATAACCGAATCAGAGTACATCGATAAGCCCGACGATAGATGGAAGGGTTTGACAAGTAAGTTCATTTATGAACTTCGTAAGTGGTCTCTCTTACATTATTGATCTGATACCGGCGTATTGGGATAACGATGAGCCATTGCTAAAACTAAAGAATCACTTCGTCTCATCAAAGGTCTAAACTAGTACTGTAGTGATTCCATTTGACTAGATCACTGTGTGATCGTGGATAAAGATAGAGATATGCCCACTGGTCAGAATCCATTTGATCTCTTGGCGAAGCCATTTCCCCATGAGAAGTACCATTCTCATAACTGCCTAAAGGTATGAGATGGGCTAAAGGCGATTGATTTAGTAAGTGGAGTTTGTTAGAGAAGTGCTCTAAAGGCAATCACCATTAGCACCGGCTGTAATGCACAATGTATTATTTAATATGAAAGGCTTCTTCGCTAATTTGATATTCATACGCTGAATTGATAAATCTTTAATTCGAATTAATGAAGTCCATGATACATAACATAGTATATGAAGGAAATCATGACGTGGATCATGATAACAAGATTCCTATCATGCAATTATGTTAGTGTCTAAATTATCCATAGTCATAGGATCAACAAGACTGACATTGTTGATCCCATTGTGACTAGCATTACGCGTCATACTCCTTGATTGGATCAAGCAAAGAGATCTTATAAACTCGTGATAAAGAGTTGATCGTAAAGGTATGTGGATGCTTGCTTGTGAGTAGCTAAGCACATCAAGACCCATAATGAGACAATCACATGATCATCTATTTGCGTAGATGATTGGTCTCTATCATAGCAATGGTGCAGTATCCTTAGACTTGATGACGCCTTCAACCCTAGTGATAGGTGTCATGAGGGGTCATATATATATTTTTTTTTCACATAATGTTTTTAAGCTAGTTCATTCATATAATGTTAAACAATTTAATTGAATTATATTCTATAGCAATGATTACAAAATATATATACAAGCTCCATATATGGAAGTGTTCAAACATTTACAATATTTACATTAGTTTACAAAATTCATATACAAAATAGACCTAAAGTACCTCCGCTAAATCTATTGAGGTGGCCTTTGACTCCGCTGATGTGGATTGCCCTATTCCTCCGGTATCTTCTTTCGCACTACACCATTGAACACCCTCGTATAAGCTTACGCTAGTGGAAATGAACACACCGGGATGACCCCATTAAGGGTCACCCCACTTCTATACAAAATGCATATAACACATACAATGTCGCCATGTATTCTTATCATTTCTCATATATATACTCTTCATAACAAGTTTCATTTCTGTCATCTTCCATATATTTTCATGTCATCTTGTACTTTACTTCTTATTCTTGTAATCAGAGGTTTCATCGATAGCAATGTTATGCTTCTCTACATTTATGTCATATATTCTCTACCTTTCGTTTGCATATACCGGTCATTTTCTTTTATGTTTCATGTCTGCATAAACCTTAGAAGTGGATACAGGAAACTGTAAAGGCCCGAAGGCACTGTTGTCATTGTACGAGACAATGATCATCTTATAAAGGCGCGAAAGCGCAGTGGTGACCCTTTCGGGGCCACCTGATCCAAACGGGATCTATGTCATCGATCCAAACGGGGCCTCGATATCAGAACAGAACAGAACATAACTTATATGCTGCAGACTTATTTTCCTAATGTATGCCCGTCATCCTACCGTTCTAAGGCATAATCAATGTGTATTTTATGCTCAAGATATATCTCATATTCCCAACAATTAGTGCTTTCTGGTCTGCACTATAGGTGATATATATATATATAGTATATATATATATATATATATATATATATATATATATATCTGTACCATCATTTATTCATAACTTTGCATTTTTCATGTTCATTGTATGCATAAATAACTATGCTTAGCCCTCTCAGATGCTTATGAGTTATTTATGAATAACTATAGTTACCTACATAACCTACTGTTTTTCATGTTTTCCGGGACTAATATGAGTTCCAATCTTATCATGCTATCTATTGATGAATTCCTGACTCAATGGCTTTCCATAGAGTCCAAGAACACCCAAATCGGAGTTCAGACGCAAGAAGTTATGACCTCCTCGCGATATCATGCGTAGTCACCGATGAGCTCGATTCGATCGACGAGCCGTGACCGGCGACGCAGCTCGGTCCGACACCTGGTCTGACATCTAATATCTTCCTGTAAGGCGGATGGATTCTGACTCAATGTGGGCTTTCCATATAGTCCAAGAACAACCCAAATCAAGTTCAGACGTGGTTATGACCTTCCGTTGGAGGTCGCGCGCAATGGGCCTTGACGAAATGACCGGACTCGACAAGCTGCACTGAAGTGACGAGCTCAGTATGACACCTTGGTCTGACATCTAATATCTTTCTCAGTATATGGATGGATTCTTGACTCAATGGGCTTTCCATAGAGTCCAAGAACACCCAAATCGAGCTCGTATTTAACAGAAGTTATGGACTCCGTTGAGGTCATGCGCAGTCACCTTGATGAGTCGACCGGATCGACGAGTCGCGACCGGCGACGAGCTCGGTATGACACCTTGGTCTGACATCTACTATCTTCCTTAGGTATATGGATGGATTCTTGACTCAATGGGATTTCCATAGAGTCCAAGAACACCCAAATCGGAGTTGAGACGAAGAAGTTATGACCTTCCGGTCGTGTGTCATGCTAGCCAGCCTCGACGAAGTTGACCGACTGACGAGTCAGACTCTTCGTGCCCCGGGATGACCTCTACAGATCCGACGACCCCTACAGACTGAACACCTCCACAAAGACCTCGATCGACCTCTACGACGACCTCTACAAGACCGACGACTTACAGACGACCCCACAAGACTGACGACCTCTACAAGATCTAATTCTATGTATCGACTCGCACCCATTTAACCTGCTCGTGAGTAAAAGACCATAATCCTCGTCTACAAGAGTCCGAATTCAGAAACTAAAGCCTAACATCAAGTTCATTGATGTGGCTACAATTTCACAGAAGGACTTTACTTCCAAATTCTCTTTATTTCTGACCTGTAACCCGTTCTAAGGTCCAGCTACTGCATACGACTGCAATAGGGAAATTTTCCTAGCTTCAACTTACAACTGTGACTTTCTCAAAAACACATATCTAGGAGCCTTAGAGCTCTCCCCACTCAACCCTAAGACGAAATGAGTTTGGGAGTTTCCAAACCCAAACCATACACAAAACAAAGGGTTCCAAACCATGTATCTAAACGTTCTAGACCAAAACTAGATTTCCATACACCAGGAACTTACACAACATACTCATAGTTCCATACAACCCAAGACATGTATCCGTACCTATGATCTTCTTCTTCTTCTTCTCTCTTCTCTCTTGTCCGTATTTGCTCTCCCTTTCTCCAAGACCAAAATAAGATATTCTTTTGGTCTTATCCTTATTTGATCTTATCCCCTTTTTATTTTACTTTGGTCCTCCAACTCTTATAATATTTGCAAATCAATTTATAATATTTTTTACAATAGCCTCAAATCTTCTCTTTATTATTTGTAATTTAACTTATGCATAAGTCTTACTTTTTTGTTTTTATCTTATTTTATCTCGAATAAATATACTTTACATTTATTATACCCAAAAACATGTTATAAACCTGTTAGTGGTATAATTTGGGTGTTACAACTCTCCTCCTAAAAAAATTTCAGTCCTCAAATTCATACCTGATTCAAGAGTTGCGATATCAGGCTCATAGCTGCTTCGCTCCTAAGTAGCTTCTTCACCGTGGTTTCGCTGCAGAACTTACACTAATGGTACTTGTTTGTTCCAGAATCGTTTCACCTCTCTCGAGCCGAATGGTCTGGGCCTCACTCACAGACAAATCCTCTTGCACTTGTATCTCTTGTGACCGGTAGTATGTGCGACTCATCAGAGCGGTATCTCCGAAGCATCGACACATGAAACACATCGTAATTTGGTCAACTCCGTAGGGAGCTAATCGATAAGCCACAGCCAACACGCTCCAAAATCTCATACGGCTTCCTGCGAACTCGACTCAACTTGCCTTTCTCGACCAAACCTAAGAATTTTCCTCCATGGTGATACCTTAAGAAGACCTTATCTCCCACTTTATATTCAATATCTCCTCCTTCTTGTGCTGGCATACGATTTTTGTCTATCACTAGCCGCCTTTAACCTTTGCCGAATAACTTGTACTTTCTCTTCTGTATCTTTTACTATGTCTGGACCTATCAGTTTATGCTCATTTAATTATGTCCAACACATAGGAGTTCTACATTTTCGGCCATACAAAGCTTCATATGGTGCCATACCAATGCTTGACTGAAAACTATTGTTATAGGCAAATTCCATTAATGGAATATACCTATCCCAACTTCCCGAAAATTCTATGACACAACCTCGAAGCATATCTTCGAGTACTTGAATCAATCTTCGACCGTCCATCCGTTTACGATGGAAAGCCGTACTAAAATTCAGCTTAGTGCCTAAAGCTGACTGTAATTCCTTCCAGAACCTTGATGTAAATCGCGGATCTCTATCCGACACAATAGACAACGGCACACCATGCAATCGCACAATCTCATCTACATATAACTCAGCTAGTCGATCCATAGAATAGTCAATCCTGACTGGTATAAAATGGGTCGACTTTGTGAGCCTATCTACAATCACCCGTGACAAAGAGTCATGTTTTGTTGTGTGAGGGGAAAACCCGACAATAAAATCCATGGTACGTTATCCCAATCTCCATTGAGGAATTAGGATTTAACAAACCTCATGGGCACTTGGTGTTCAAATTTTTGACTCACGACACATCAAACACTCCTGCACATATTCGCCACATCTCTTTCATTCCTTTCCACCAATAAAACCGGCTTTCAAGTCCCGGTACATCTTATCTCCCTCTCCAGATGCTGGTAACACCAGATATGAGCCTCAAATAGCAACTTTTTCTTTAGCTCTTTATCATTCGGGGCACACACTATTCTGAAATACAAACTTCCAAATTTTTCTCTAAAACTCTGGCCTTGTCACCATCTCTAACCATCTCGTAGAAATTTTTCGTAACTCTTCATCATTTTTCTCGCGTATCTATAATCATCATTTTAAAATGGGTTGCGCTTCTAGTTGAGCTAACATAGCTCCATCATCTCCTAGTCTCCAATCACTATACTGTAGTGATATTGCTACCACTGTCTTTCGGCTTAAAGCATCGGCTACTATATTAGCCTTTCCGGGATGGTAATCTATGATGCAGTCATAACTTTAATAACTTAATCCACCTCCGCCTCAAATTTAACTCTTTCTCGTTAGTAAATACTGAGACTCTTATGATCCGTGGTAAATTCTACACTTTTCCTCGTATAAGTAGTGTCGCCATATTTTTAAAGCAAACAACACCGCAGCCTAACTCTAGGTCATGAGTGGGATATTTGTTCATGTGGCTTCAATCGTCCGACGCATAAGCCACTACTTTCTATCTGCATTAACACTCATCCTAAACCAATGCATGAAGCATCACTATACAAGGTATACTCTTTTCCTGAAGTAGGTCAATGCAGATCGGTGCTTCAACCAACGATCCCTTTCAACTGTTCAAAACTATTTTGACATTTGTCTGTCCACTCAAACTTTATTCCTTTCTCAAGTAACTTGGTGAGCCGGAGAAGCCATGACCAAAGCCTCACAAATCTTCAATAAATCCCGCACCTTGGAAGAAACTTCTCACCCTGCTACTGAGGTGATTTCCACCACAATCGCCTAACCTTAGCAGATCAACCTTATACCCTCAAAGCAGACACAATGGCCTAAGAATGAGACTTCCTTTAGCCAAAATCACATTTGCCGAGCTTAGCATATAACTTCTTTCTCTTAACGCCTCTAAGACTATTCTCAAGTGTTATGTTCATGTTCTCAAGGTATCCTTGTAAATACACCGTGGATGTCATCAATAAAAACTACAACAAATTGATCCACTTAGGATCGAAACCCTATTCATCAAATCCATGAATGCCGCTTGCATTAGTCAAACCCAAAATGGCATGACCAAAAACTCATAATGTCCATATCGGGTTCTAAATGCAATTTTCGCACACTTCCTCTTTTACCTCAACTCGGAGAACAATACCCCGATCTCAGGTCTATTCTCAAAAGACACCCGCTTCCTTTCCCCAACTGATCAAAAGATCTTCCCTGCAATGGGTACTTGTCTTTCACTCACACCATTTGATCTGCCGATAATCGATGCACATCCGTGAGAGTGCCATCTTTCTTTCACAAATAAACAAAAAAATCCTGCTGGGACACACCGGGTCTACAACTTTATCTAAAAAGTTCTTGGCAATTGACTCTTTATCCTTCAGCCTCCGTTTGGACATCCCGCATTTGGGCGCTTGGGATATATAGGGACTGCCTCGGTACAATTTCTATGGCTAAGTCCACCTCTCTCATGTGGAATACCCGTAATTCTTCAGAAATACATCCGAAATTCCCTCACTACCGGGATCTTTTCTACATCAACTGACCTCTCGAGTCATATCAAAGCCAAGAATGTCTCACATCCTCTCATAATTCTCCTAGCTCGCATAGTGGAGAGATGACATTAGACATTACACTTGATCCAATGTCTTGTACTATTACCTCACCGTCGAGCATTTCAACACTACCGTCTTTGTCCACAATCCACGATAGCTCTGGGCACAGACAACCAATCCATTCCTAGAATCAAGTCAAACTCTCTAATGGTAAGGTTATCAAATCAATGAAACTCTTGTTTGTATAACAATGGACAATTTCTATATATGTTATTCACATCTAACAAGAAATTTAATCCACTAGTTACATGCATGTCATATGCTAATTTCTCCATTGCCGACTTTGTCAAATACATGCTCCATGCAAATACATATGAATGAGTAGATCCGTAATCAATCAATGCATGCATCTCTATATCATATAAAGAAATATAATTAGCTATGTCTCAGAGCATTCTGATCCTCACGAGCCTTCCTAGCATATGCTCGTGCTGGTGCTGTAGGCATAGGACGATCTATTGTCTCCGAAACTATACCTCCTCGTCCTCTATGCTGATATGGACCACTACGACCCCTACCGCGATCGCGAGTCGAAAGTGGTGCCATAGATCTTCCTCTACTCACTCTCTTTGTCAGACTTTATTGTCCCTGATTCAAATAATCAGGCTATCAAATGATCAAGGCTTCCCACACCGAAACACCCTGCGCTAACCTACAAACTCCCAAATGCCTTTTATAAATGGTGACATTCAGAATTTCTCCCTGTCTCAATCACAATCCCTTACTCAGACCACGTACTACATCGACCTTTCGCCTTCTACCTCTCGTAGCTTTAACCATATTCCGACTGAAATGAGATTCTCTAGCTCTTTTTCCCGAGGAGGACGAAGGTCCTCTAGAAAACTTCTTCTTTGAAATTTTCTTACGCTTCGTTTCTGGGTTTACTTTCATTGCATTGGACTAACCCATAAAAATCCACCGCTGGAGAGAAGTCATAGGGTGCCAAATACTTTCGATGGAATCATACCCATCCTCAACATCCAGCCTTACACCGAAATGCCCCTGGGTGAGGACCACTCTGCATACTTACTTAAGACGCTAAATTTTTTCATATTCAAACACCGACAAGCTCCTTTGCTTCAAATTCAGGAATCAAGTCAATTTCTGAATCCCTATACATCTCAGAATATACTTCGCTTCGAACTCTTGAACAAAGAATCTCGTCAGGATTTAACTCGACTTTGAGCACTAGTTTCCACTAACCCGTATGCCCCACCCCAGAATACTGAGAGATCGCACATGATGCCTCCGACCGGGGAGCATCTAACCTCTTCCAATACTCTTTCTAACTTCTAACAAGAATCTCTGGCTTTCTCCGACTCTTTCCATGCTCGACCCATGGAATTCCTCCCCGCTCCATGTCTTCACTTGTCATTGAGCTTTAGAGAGGTCAATCTATCCAAAAAAAAACCCGAGCCATGTTCATGATATTCTCGCCAGCGTTTCTCGTGGTTCATTAGGTACATTACTTCCGAAGGTTCGTGCCGATAACCCTTGTTCCATCGGGTTAACACTCTCCGCACTTTCGTGATCGATCCATTTATACAAACACAAGGACATCCACATCAGGCCAACACATTACTAAACATAGGCTTTTCTATCATGTATACTCTATTCAAGAGCCGCCTAAACCTAGGCTTTTCCAGAAACGCCTAAACCTAGGCTCTGATACCACTAGTCCCGACGCCCTAACCTCGGCATAGGGTGTCATGAGGGGTCATATTTTTTATTTTTTTCACATATAATACTTTGGGTTAGTTCATTCATATAATGTTAAACAATTAACTTGTATTACATTCCCCCGTAGCAAATGGACATAAAATATATATACAAGCTCCATATATGGAAGTGTTCAACATTTACAATATTTACATTAGTTTACAAAATTTCATATACAAAATAGACCTAAAGGTCTTCAAATGGGCACCTATTGATGTGTGGCCTTGACTCGCCGATGTGGATTGCCCATTCCTCCGGTTTCTTCTTCTCGTACCTACACGATTGAATACCCGCAAGCAAGCCTACGCGAAAGGGAAATAAATACACCCGACGACTTCCATTAAGGGTCACCCTACTTCATACAAAATGCATATAAATACATATACGCCATGTATTCTTATCATTTCATATATACTCTTTCATAATAAGTTTCATTTCTGTCATCTTCCATAATACTTTTCTATGTCATCTTATATTTTACTTATTCAGAATCGTATACTTTCTTACCTTATGAAGAATGCTATGCTTCTCATATCATGTCATATATTCTCTACCTTTCGTTTGCATATATTGGTCATTTTCTTTTATGTTTCATGTCTGCATAAACCTTAGAAGTGGATACAGGAAAATGTAAAGGCCCGAAGGCGTTGTTGTCATTGTACGAGACAATGATCATCTTATAAAGGCGCAAAAGCGTAGTGGTGACCCTTTCGGGGCCACCTGATCCAAACGGAATCTATGTCATCGACCCAAACGGGGCCTCGATATCAGAATGTAATGTAACATAACTTATATGTCGGCAGACTTATTTTCCTAATAGGCATGCCCATCTATCCTCTACCGTGTTCTAAGCGTGTATAATCAATGTGTGTATTTTATGCTCAGTATATATCTCATATTCCCGAACAATTAGTGTCATTCGGTAATCATATGTGATATATATATATATAAATATATATATATATATATATATATATATATCTGTACCATCATTTATTCATAACTTCTATTTTTCTATGTCTCATCAGACAAAGATAAATAACTATGTTTACCTCGTATGCTTATGAGTTATTTATGAATAACTATAGCTTACCTACGTAATCTACTGTTTTTCATGTTTTCGGGGACTAATATGAGTTCCAATCTTATCATGCTATCTATTGATGAATCTCTCGACTCCAACGGCTTTCCATAGAGTCCAAGAACACCCGGAAGGAAGTTCAGACGAAGAAGTTATGACCTTCCGGTCGAGGTCATGCGCAAATACTCGACGAGCCGACCGGGATCGACGAGCTGCACTGAAGTGATGAGCTTTCCATTTACACCTCGGGTCCGACATCTAATATCTTCCTCAGGTATATGGATGGATTCGACTCAATGGGCTTTCCATAGAGTCCAAGAACACCCAAATCTGAGTTCAGACGGTTAGTTATGACTTCCGGTTAAGGTCAGCGCGCAGTCACCACGAGCCGACCGACTCCACTAAATTAAGACCAAGTGACGAGCCTGCTCTGACACCTCGTCTGACATCTAATATCTTCCAGGTATATGGATGGATTCTCGACTCAATGGGCTTTCCATAGAGTTCAAGAACACCTAAATCGGAGTTCGCACGGCTATTATGACCTTCCGGAAGTTGGAGGTCATGGCTACCGCCTCGACGCCGACGGATCGACGAGCCGCACTCTTCAGACTCCGGATGACTTACGGTGATCTGACGCATTCCTTACAGACTCGGACGACCTCCACACAGACCCGACGACTTACAGACCTGGACGACTTCACAGGATCTAATCTCTGCAAGACTCGACGCACCTCTGGGCTGCGACTTAATTCCCCACAAGACCGACTTCCACCTCTACAAGACGACCTCTATGGCTGACTCGCACCCATTTAACTATTCAGAGTAAAAAGACCATAACTTGGTCTACAGAGTCTAATCAGTAAATTCAAAAGCTCTAACATCAGTCTATCGATGTGGCTACAATTTCACAGAGGACTTACTTCCAAATTCTCTTTATTTCTGACTCAAAAACCCGTTCTAAGGTCCGGTTACTGCATACGATCAAAAATAGGAAATTTTCTATTTCAACTTACAATCAGACTTTCTCAAAACACATATCTAGGAGCCTTAGATTTCCTCTCAACCTTAACTCCTGCACGAATGAGCCTGGGAGTTTCCAAACCCAAACCATACACAAAACAAAGGGTTCCAAACCATGTATCTAAACGTTCTAGACCAAAACTAGATTTCCATACACCAGGAACTTACACAACATACTCATAGTTCCATACAACCCAAGACATGTATCCGTACCTGTGATCTTCTTCTTCTTCTTCTCTCTTCTCTCTTGTCCGTATTTGCTCTCCTTCTCCAAGAATTAAAATAAGATATTCTTTTGGTCTTATCCTTATTCATCTTATCCCCTTTTATTTTTACTTCGTCCTCCTCCAACTCTATAATATTTGCAACCACTATAATATTTTTACAATAGGCCTCAAATCTTCTTTTATTATTTGTAATTTAACTTTAATGATATTCCTACTTTTGTTTTTATCTTTATTTTATTCGAATAAATATGGGTTTTATTTATTATACCCAAAACATGTTATAAAACTGTTAGGTATAATTGGGGTGTTACACTCGAGGTGCCTAAAGATATCTCGATGTTGATATCAGATTTCTGACCTCAACTACGTCAGCTTCTTTGTGTGGGTGGCTCATCGATGAGGATTTGCATAGGTTGAGGTGTTCTGGAGGTAATCGAGTAGCCAACAAAGGATTCGTCTACTCCCAATAAAGGAGTATACTCAAGGCCTCTTGTCATAATCATTACTCTGAATCTCTCAAGGATGAAAATGCCTCGAGGAGTGTCTTCAAGTGCATAAAGGTCGAGTGGGATGAATCAGACAAGATCAACATCACTACAAATGTGGCATAGCCACCTAATGGGAGCTACAGATTGTCCATGTTTGAACCAAGTAGGGTATAGTTCGTGAAAAGGACCAATCACAAGTAATATTTGTCTATGGAAGTGGTATTGAATGTAATTCACTAACTCTCCCAAATAATTAGTAATCAGTGATGTGTTACTAGATACCAATCTTGACTCTGCTTAATTCAATGGTTGAACTGGCGGCCAACATAACTGGAACTAATGGGTCACACTTAGAAGAGGTGGGGCTGATATAAAAAGGATTTGGATGTGATCCAAATACGAGGAGCACTACAAAATGAAAAATGTCACTAGATTAAGTGATTTCGGGTTCGAAAGCCGTCACTTAAAGAGATAATAGGTTCGAGCTTCTGCACGCCGTGCCCGGGGCCGTGTGGAACTCGCCAACGATCGGGATGCGTGTAACCTATCATCACTTAGAGTGAGGGGTATTTTAGTCATTTCATAGGATAAGGTTTTCCTATATAAGGAAACTTATGGAAACCCTAATAATGATGATGCTCTTTTGAAACAAAAAGAGAGTCCATGAGAAAAAGCCATGTGTGTGTTCTCTCATCTCCAAAGAAGGTGTTCTAGAGTTTGAGAGATCAGGGTTTTGGCTTCCTCTTCTGGACGGATCACAAAGACCGGACCTTTCGAGACCGGGCTCGAGGTCAGTTTCGGTCCACTCTTCGGTGGATACCGCTAGAGGCGAACCTAGGACTTGGTTCACTTTGCCCAAAAGTCGCCCGACTACTGCCGCCAAACCGATAATAAGGGAATCCTACACCTTCTATTTGTTGCGTAACCGGCTGATAATAGGGTCCTTGGATGGGTTTCTTGTTAGGATTTTTTTGTTT